>PPHD01018939.1:0-14324 GCA_002909625.1 Bambusicola thoracicus | reverse complement strand
TACAAAGATACATTGCTCTCTACAACTACCTGAAGGGAGGTTGTAGTGAGCTGGGGGTCAGCCTCTTCTCTCCTGTAACGAGTGGTAGGACTAGAGGGAATGGCTTCAAGCTGCACTAGGGAAGGTTCAGGCTGGACGTTACGAAATACTTCTCTGAAAGAGTGGTGAGGCACTGGAATGGGCTGCCCAGAGAGGTGGTGGAGTCACCGAGCCTGGTGGTGTTCAAGGAACGTTTGGATGTTGTGTTGAGGGACATGGTTTAGTGACAAGTATTGGTGATGGGTGGATAGTTGGACTGGGTGATCCGGTGGGTCTTTTCCAACCTTGGTGATTCTGTGGTTCTATGATTCTATAAACACCAACCACTAACTTCTCTGGGGTTTATAAAAGATCTCAGGCACAATTTAATGGCATTACTTAAGGACTTACCTCTAGGTAGAGAAGAATAATGACTAAGCTGGCTTGGGCAAGCAGCAAAGGAGATGGGGCTGCTGCTCTTGGACCTGAGGGCAAGGATTCAGCTGGGGGCAAAAAGCAGCAGAGCGGATGCTACTGCATTTGGAGAATGGGACAGAAGGACTCAGTGTGGCAGTGGCCAGGCACAGTTTCCGTTCATTTGTTTGCTTTGCGTGGGGGCTAGCGAAGCTGCTGTTATAGCAATAAAGAAAGGTGAACCTCTCAGACATCTTCTAACCCTTCTGAAACCAGATCTTTCTGTGATCCCTCTATTCATCTCAACCCTGCGCATGTTAACAGCTTCATATTCTACGGTCTGGAAAATCTGCAGTTCTAGCATATGTCCAGAGCGATCTTGTTATCAGAGCATTGGTATGGATTCAAGAGACCAAGGGAATGATGTGACATGCAAATGAATGTTTTCTATTCTGTCTGAAATGACTAGAATAAATTTACTGCTTTGTGCCAGGATCTGAAACTGAAACTTTAGGTTAGGTACTATCCTCTGTGAAGACTCTTTTTCAATTAAAAAAAAAAAAAAAAAGTAATGAACAGACTTTTATAGTCTGTAAAAATGCTATCTGCACAGAGATAAGGAGTAGCTTTCTCCATCCGCTTTTATACACAAGGTCTGCTCCAAAAGTAATGCCTCCTATTTTATTATTTTGGTGGATAGATGGATGTTGGTGGTATGTCAGTACAGTTTGAACCTTCCTGCCAATATTCGGTTCCATTTTGTTGCTGTGAGACACACAGCAGCAGAGGGGCAGTCTGACAGAATGGTGTCTGACACGGAAGTGTGAATGAAGCAAAGGTGTGGAGCTGAATTCCTCCATGTGGGAGAAATGGCACCCACTGATGCTCACTGACATTTACTGAATGTTTATGGAGACCAACCAGTGGATGTGAGCACAGAGAGCGGTGGGTGGTGCATTTCAGCACTGGCAAAAGGGATGTGAAAGACAAGCCACATTCCAGATGGCCATGCAGATTTTCATGACTGCGGCATGCTGGCTCTTGTTCATCGCTGGTGAAAATGTAGAGCTAATGGTGATGACTACATTGAAAAAGTGTGTTTTGTAGCTGAAAATTTGCTCTATCAAATAGTATTATTGTGCTCTCTGTATCTGTTGCAGTTTCCACAGAAATAAATAGATAGCATTACTTTTGCAGTGACCTATGTACTTTGAGTAGACAGTGGTAGGAGAGAAGAGACTAAAAACTGACCGCACTGAGCAGGTATCACAAGTTGAATCTACATTCACCTTACATAAATCTGACTGACTCTGTTAAGCTAAATAGCAAAGAAAATAATCTCTCTGATTTATCTATTTTATGTAGTAACTGCCTGGAACAGGCTTTCTCTATTAATTCAAAGAAATGCTTTCTATTCCCCTTTGCACACAGGAGTTTCATGTTCCACAACTAAAATAAAATACAAAAAATGAATGCAAGGACTGCGTTGTGAAATAAAACATAACATACCTAAAATTTTATATGCAGAGTGTGAAGATCTAATTTGTGAAAAGAAAAGCAGTCTTAACTGAGCTAATCTGACTGTGCTTTGCTTTATTCATTGACTAATAAGATCTGCACCTCACTGGATGTCCAAATCTTACAGAGACAGTACAACATTTATTTAATTAATACATTATTTTACAAATTCCAACTGGAATGTTAC
Source organism: Bambusicola thoracicus (assembly GCA_002909625.1). Lineage (NCBI taxonomy): Eukaryota > Metazoa > Chordata > Aves > Galliformes > Phasianidae > Bambusicola > Bambusicola thoracicus. The sequence continues at coordinate 12,187 of PPHD01018939.1, read as the reverse complement.
CATGAAATCAGACCCTCGAGAAACAGAATGACTGAATGACCGAGTCACTGATTTGAGACACTCTGAATATATTTGGTCACATTAACTGTACTGATCACTGAGAATTCCTGGTATACCTTCAGTTGAACATTCAGTGTTTGTACCCATTTGTATCCAAATTCGGTAATTGCACCCATGTCTTGCCAGCTAAGCACTGCAGAGGATACTAGTATTACATTATGACATATTAACAGCAACTTAATATTGAACTTGGGAACTTACTCAACATAATAAGTGCCATAAATGGGATCATCAATTTTCTCCCAGCCATATGGAAGCTCTGAAAAACAAAGATTTATCTCTCTCAGTAAATGAAATACAGAACGCTATGATTTCTGATAGTGAAATTGCAGATCTTTGCTGGATGTTGAGGGAAATAACTGGATAGTGAGGTCAGATAAAGTCACCAAAGCAAATGCTAAACACTGAACACACACCGGGGTGACCACAAGTAGCAGTAACTAGAAAACTGGCATGCAAACAAAGATCTCAGTCTTGAGAAAAACACATTTTAGTTGAACTACTTTACTGTTCCAACAGCTGTGCCAGCCAACAACAGTAGCATATCTTGTATGACATCACTGCAAGAGGAAGTGAGGGATTTTTTTTTTCTTCCAAATAGATGCACAAACACTCATATAGACACGCACAAGCACTTTGCTTTTTGAACGCTTTTTTTTTTCTTTGCAATGAATCCTAGATACGTTGGTCTAGAAGAAAGAAAAAGAGTTTGACTCCTGTCATTTATGTATAAAAGAATGTCTAAATGCTCCTGAATGGTTTGTTCTATTTGTTTTACTATAATGGCAATTTCATGGTCTTCAAAGTCATGCTGCTGCAAAGCCTAGTTATATATCAGACACTGTGCTACATAGAAGTACACGGAAGCGCAAACCAAAATAAGGTATTTTAACATTTGCCAGCCTTAACACTTGAAATAGAGAAGGCACCTCAAACATTCAGGTATTAACAATTAAATTATTAAATACATTAATGTAAAGGTATTGAAAATGCTGAGATAGCAGGGCCAGTATCCTGGACCCAGTGGGCAGAGAAGCCAGGCAGATGTTGGATCCAGATGGGACAGATCTTGGGATGCAATTCACAAACATTCAAAAATAAAGCAGCTGTTTGTATTGCCCTATGGTAAATCTAATTCCTAGTGCAGTCCTCTTCATAACTTGCTGTGAAAAAACAGTGATTTCACTTAATCCTATGACGTAGAATAAAATATTAATTTAAATACTACAGGCACATTTTATTGTAATGTAATCTTGCACAGTTTTCTTCATCTAATTAACTTCATGTTGCTTTCGTATCTATCTGCCTAAAATTCCCTTAGAGAAAAGTGCAGTAGGCACTGATAAATTCCATGCATACTCAGAAATACACAAAAATGTACACTGACACACACACATAGAAATCTGTGCATACATCCCTTTTCCAACATGAGTTAGTACATGCAGCTTTTTTCAGCTATACAACCAAAAAAACCCCCCAAAAACGTAGCTGTTCTATGAAAATTTTAAAGTAGGTATTATATTTTCATAAATACATACTTAAAAGTAAACAGGCTCAGAGGATATGTTTTATTTTACATATTTATGAAAATCTGAAATAATTTGAGGATTCACTGTTAACATATTGGTCTATTTTTCCCTAAAGTAATGATGCATAACATCATAACAGAGTATGGACTGAAAGACCTGTTGAGAATGCAAATGGCAAATCCCATTTTCTAGTGTAAAAGTCTGTAAAAAATTAATGAATTGGAGATATTGTGGAGAACCCACTTTTAAATGCATGGGTTGAACCACTGATTATCTAACATCATAAAATACTCATGGGTTCAGAAGAAAGGAAATAAAAGAATACCTTGGTGTATATGACAGATATTAATTCCACGTAAGGCTATGCTCTAACTTTATTTTTCCACTGGAGATGCAGCCTGTAGAGAGCTCTATTTCATTAAAATTCTGTGTTGACCAGTAAAAATAAATAGCTAGAACACAAAGCCCAAACCCCTTCCTGAAGTATGGCAGGTAGGGTTAGCGGAGTGTAGTTTACTACCGGGCTTCTGTTGAAAGAATCTTCTGCTACATTTGCTTTCAGGAGCACTGTGATCATTTTTCATGACATTACATAGTGGCATCTATTCCATTTTTCACTGTTGAAATGAAAGATTACAGGGCAGGAATACTTTATTGACTCATCAAATAGGAAGCGAAGTGTTTGCCAAATTGAGGGTGAGGGCACTGCAGTTTCTCTTTTTCAGTTCACTGTGCCCAATGATGATCATTAAGGATGAGAGTGATCAGTAAACATTAATAAAAGAGAATTGTTATAAAACACTCGTGAAGGAGATTACTGTTGGCCATCATGATTTGAACTAGGAGGGAGCAACAGATTACAGATCTCTCTGATATTCATTTGATAGCTCTCGCACAAAGCATTCACCTATTATTTCTACAGCCAACAGTTTCATGGTTACTGTTATATATGAAGTCTTCATTTTCACGGGGTTAACACTTCTGTCATTCAAGTCTTTCAATTTTACTGATTCTAGTAGAATTTCTCTTTACAGAGAGGAAAAAACTTAATCTATGCTTTATTTTGTATTTGATATTATATTTCCACATATCCAGTCATATCATCCATTTGAGGCTCTCTTCACGAGCATTTGTAAAATCGCTATTTAAAAATCAGTAAAAGGTTGTATAGCATTTGGCAATGCTGATACTACAAGTGGTTGGAAAGATGCTGGATACTCTGTATAGAATGTATATGTGCTCCAGATTTTTGCATTTCATATCCCTCACGAGAGAAGCAGCATCTAGCTGGTGCTGCAGCAGTGATCCAAAAAAAGATCAAAAAGGCAGAGCTGACATTCAGATACTTTGCTCAGTATGCATCTGGGTAGACTTTTAAATGCAGAAGGAGCTGTACTTCTGAAAGTTAGATGCCCAGTGTTAACAAAGGCCCTTGTATCTTCAAAGAAAGACAGAAAGAAGGAAGGAAAATAAGAAGGAAAAAAATAAAGGAAAGACTAATGTAAATTCAAGCAGGTCATTTTAATAATCAGTGGCAGTGCCTTTTCATCACAGCCTGCTTATGTTAATGGTCCAGATGCTCTTATTCTGCCTTCTGAAGGCTGTTGTGTTTCAGAATGATTTTTGATGGTGCCACTTAATCTTCTCTGTGGATAGAGGAAGGAATACATTTTAGATCTCGATGTGCCAAGATGAAAAAAACAAACTAACAAACCGAGAGATTAATTTTCCTAAAGTTAATGTATTACTAACTACATTACAGAATCATAAAAACCTTTCAAGGTTTCAGAACAACAGCCAGCATTGTGTCACTACCCTGCAGACAGGCTGGAAAGAAAGATGAGAGCATATTTCTGGAATCGGTTGTAATCAAAATATTTATTTAGTAAAAAATGAGTGTAGTTTGAGAGAGAAAAAAACACTGTTGTTGTAAATGTTGTTGAAAAGGATGTGGAACAGTTTGGGTCATCTGCCCTGCCTTGTTAGCACCCATGCAGAAGTGAGGACCCCCCTAACCTAAATACGATATTTTTCAGAAAAATGCCACACTGTTCCATTCAACAGCCTGTGTTTGTTTTATTTCTTTTTCCTCTCTCTTCCTTTCATCTCTGTTCTTTCTCCTAATTTCAATTTTTTTTTTTTTTTTTTCCCCTCTCCAAGTAAGTTACCTCCTACAGAAAGCAACAAATGATTTGGGTTAAAAGTTAAAAAATACAGTGCCTCTCCACAGCCCACTGCAGTTGCACACTCATCCAGTTTCCTTAAGAGATAAAGTCTTGCAAACATTTATCTGCAAGTCTAAACCAGTGGTCCTCATCTCTTGGCTTACACAGAACATGCAGCCTGCCATACCCTCCAGCACAACACACTGCTTACCCTATGTCCCAGACCCAGGGACACTGCTGCATAATATATGAGAACTCCAAAAACCAACCAACCAGCTACAGTAAAATTATTGCTTCAGCACTGTATCAACAGGTTCCTCCACTCAGCCATGTTTCGAGTATCACTGCCTTAAGCTGAAAAACACAATCAATAACGTGGATTTCTCTATGCCAGCACACAGTTCAAAGGCCATGAGAGAAATACATTAGATAAAAAAGTTAGTTAGGATTGTTCAGCATCTCAGTGAGAATGGCAACAAAGGCAGGATGGATAACCTCAATGTCATAGCAAAAATAAATTCAATCTTCCTATCAGGAAAGACTTGAAAAGTTAGCAAAGTGTACCAACTCCAAGCCAAGCCATGTCAGCTCAACTGCAATTAAATTTGTGTTCACCAACTGCCATTCTCATACCAGCAAGTTTCACAATGTCATCACTGTTTATGTTCTGTCTGTAATCACAAACCATTCATGTGCAATTTGTTCTCATGAATAAAATGACGTTATGCATAATTTATTCTTGCACAATGGAAACAAATGTCTAAGTAACATTCACATCTGATAAATGCATCTTCTTCCTTCTGTGCAGTGCATTGTGACATGCTACATCCTTAATTATGCAGAATGTGGACTACTAAATATTATACTCATTTCAAAAATATTTTCTCCCAGGATTGTTACCACATGAAACACTGCCAACAGTGGGGATATTTTCAATGTCAGCTGATCCTTCTGATGTGCAGACTTGTAGATCTACTAAGATTTGCATTAATACAGTGAAAAAATAACTGAATTTCTGAGCTATAACAGTCACTGCAGTGGAGCAGTACTGGAGCAGTGCCTGAAGGGTGGGTGCTGTGATACAGCCCTACGCTGGAGTGGTGCTTGAAGAGTCGCAGCCTGTGGGAAGCTCATGCGGAGTCAGTTCGGGAAGAATGGCATCCCGTGGAAGGGACCCCATGCTGGAGCAGGGGCAGAGAATAAGAGAATATGGATGAAGGAGCAGTCTGACTGTGATCATTATTGCTCACTCCCCTGGCTGCCTGTGGTAGGAGGAGGTGCAGGCATAAGATTTAAGCTGAGACTAGGAAGAAAATGGGGTGAGGGGAAGGTGGTTTTAATTTGTTCTTTAAGTTCTCATTCCTCTACTCTGTTATTAATAGGTAACAAATTAAAGTGAGCTTCCCAGAGCTGAGTCTGTTTCACTCACAACAGTATCTGGTGAGTGATCTCCCTGTTCCTGCCTCAATCCATAAGTTGTTTTGGTCTGTTTTCTCTCTGTTCTGCTCAGGAGGGGGTAGCGGGAAAGAGGCTTTGACTGCACCTAGCTATATGGCTAGCCAAGGTCAGCCCACCACAAGTACCCTCCATGGGTCTTTTCAAGAGTAAGCTCAGTTTCTAATCATAGAATCACAGATTGGCTTGGATTGGAAGAGACTTCAAAACCCATCCAGTCCCAGTCCCCCACTGTGGGCTGGCTGCCCCCCACCAGCTCAGGCTGCCCAGGGCCCCATTCAACCCAGCACTGACCACTTCCAGGGATGGGGCACCCACAGCTCTATGGGCAGCTGTGCCAGGGCCTCATCCAAACTAACTACAAAATACTGTTTTCAGCATATTTAAAAATAACAGATTTAAGGAAAGGATAAACACTTACTGAAAAGTATTTATGATTAAAATTGTTTTTTTTTCATCCAATCTTTGTTTTGCTCTCTGCTTTTACTCCAGCATTATCTGTGCTGGGCATTTGGTTGGTATGATAGACTTTTTAAGGAGAGTGCTTAGAACAACTCACTGCTGATCTAAAAGTTGCCATTGATGTGACTTTGGCTGAGGAATTCAATACTACCATGAACATGGAAAAATCAATGCTTTAGCTAAGTTCTTGCCCAAGAGAGTGGATATAAATGCATCCAAGCCTCCACAGAATAATTAAACAAGAATAGTTGGGAATCATTTTCTCATTGGTATGTTCATTATCTCATTTTCAATACAACAAAAGGGTCAATCTAAATGGAGTCACTGAAACCCTTAGCCTCACAGCTCCTAGCTCCTGAGCTAGCAAATGTGAGCACTGCCAGCAGTAAAGTCACTTTAGTGCTAATCTTTGTGCAAAATGCAAACCTGTCAGAGAAGCTCAGCGCATGCCTTGGTGGCTGCTCACACACATGCAGATGATTTCAATGCCATTGCCAGCTGGTTCAAAGTTCAGATGTGCACATAAAAGTGACTGTCACAAGTGCACTGATTTCACCAACAGAAAATGAGCCCCGAATGCATCAGCTTCGCACCTCATTATAAATTTGTGAAGTTCATCTGATTGGCTCTACTCTACCTTCAACTGATTTTATTAACACAGCATCTTTATACTATATTCTTTGGGCTTTGAAGAAAACAGGATGAAAATAAACATTCTTTTTGATCTTTTGGATGTTCAAATCTTGCAGCACTTGTACTTCATTACTGACTGTATCGATTCAGACTTATTACAAACCAGTGTTTTCTGCCTAACAACTGCCTGATCTTATGAAGTTATGCCTTTCTTCTATTTGCTTTTCAGCCTCCTCATTTATTTATATTATTTCCTTCGCTGTTAAATGTTTAACAGCATACCCCATGAATTTATGGAGTTACTGAATTTACTGTTATTATATAACCTAAAACCTTCAATTTGGCTGCTGACCTAAAAAAGCCCCACAGAAATCCATAGCTGCTAATAGTGCAGAGTAAACCTCACAGAAAGCAGCCAGACATTCTGTTACCAGCATCTTCAATTCATAGATAAGCTTCAACAAACTGAAGCTAGCAGCAGACCTCCTAAGTTCCAGTACAAGAAAGGAAAAAGCCCTTTATTCTGTAAGAAACCCAAATTACAGATTTTATGTTATTTTCAGAGCTGAAATTTACTAAGAGGGTAGCAGGACTACCCTCAGCCTCTCCTCACATGGCAGGTCCTCTCACCCCTGACAATCTTGGTGGCCCTCAGCTGAACCCCATTTATCCCATTTATCAAATGAATCTCATTTATCAAACTGAACTGAACCACTTGAGTTTCCCAAACTAGAGTCACCAGCAAACTTGATTTTGCTTCAGATTACACAAAAAGACATGAAACATGACAACCTCCATTGTAAACCCCCGTAATACTCCCCTAGCACCATAATTTGGTATAGTACAACCCATTAATTACTACTCTCTGACTCCTGTAATTCAAACAGTTATTTACCTCTGTAGCTCTAGACTCATTCAGATTGTAGCACCTTAACTAGGATACACAAATACTGTGGAAGACAGAGAGAAAAATCTTGCTGAAGTCAAGGTAAAGAACACCAATCACTTTTGCCTCATTCACAAACTCAGTATTACAGCAGTCAAGTTAGCTGGGCACAATTTGCACTGGGTAAATTCACACTGGCTCTTCCCCATCACCACCTTCTCCTTCAGGTACGCAGGACTCACTTCTTTATTTTGTCAGAGGCATCTCACTAGAGCCTAACATCTGAGAGTTTCCTGAGCTCCTCTGCTACAGCACCTTGAAATTCTCTACTTCATAGCCACTACAGCCAAGGCTGCCCTTAATTACCACATCTCCCATTAGTTCTTACTGTTAGTTCTAATCAGGTCCAGGTGTGCACCAACCCTCATGGGCCCATCTGGTACCTGTATCAAGATGTTATCCCTAAGAATCTCCAGAAGCCTTGTTGCATGCCTGCCTCCTGCCCTGTTGCCCATCCAATGGAGGTCAGGTTAAATTTCCAATCAAGTAAAACAGAATATGCAAACAGCAGCCTCTTCAAGCTGTTTAAAGAAGGCTTGATTGTGTTCCTCACGTGGGGGTCAGATTAGGGGACTTGTGACAACATCCCACCATGATATCACACTTTACCAGCCTCTTCTCTGATCCTGACCGATAGGCACTCTACCAGTCAGCTCTTGTAAGAGAGCTCAATATCTCCAAGCTGCTCCTTCACAGAGGGCAACCTCTTTTCCTCAGCTCCCCTGACCTTCCTTCTCAATGAAATAGGTCATTTTACCTTGTTCCTGGAGAATTTTTATAAATAGTGAAAATTAAATTTTCAGTCAACTTTGAAAATGTATGATTCATGACTTCATTGTTTCACTGGGCCTTGAAATTCTCAAGTTAAAGTTTCAAAATAAAGCATGTATCATTTTTTTTTTCTTCCTTGTTTTTATGTTAAATGTTTATTACCTGATTTGATATGACAGGCCAGAGGGGAAAATGGATAGACATGTAAAAAGAAATGGAAAAATGTAGCATCTATACAGATAATGAAAAAACACAGCTGAGGACTATCATGTATGCTTAGAATAAACTAATAATCTAGCAGTGGTCCACTGATAGCAAGTTTTCCTGTCCAGGCTGTAAAATTGCACAGGTTTATTATTCATTTGTGATGAGCCACAACAGCTTCTCAAGTATCACATACTGTCTATGGATGGAGATTAAATAAACCAGTTCTCTGATTGAATACATCTTACATTTCTTTACTTTATTTCCAAGTAGCCAATGAAGTTGCACACAAGCAGACCGAAGAATGCTCTGCAAGGTACTTCCTACATGATCTGTTTCCATGACTACCATGCTTTTAAATAATATGTTTTCACAACTCTGAACAGTAGCTGGGTGGGCGTAACCCAGATATGTTAGTTGTTTAACTAATATTTCATGAAATAGATACATCAGTACAATTGATGAGAGATTTCTGTGCACTGTGGAAAATTCAGGTTAACGCTGGAGAAGCTAAGGCAGCAATTCTTGACCTGTACTAGTAAAATGCCACTAGAATCTGCTTTTGTTTCCTCATTGGCTTCATTGTCTTGTCTAGGGTGACAACTTTAAAATACTCATATTTTATTACTTTTTGCTTTGTTGCACAATAGATAAAAATCTGCTTTAGTTGCATATAACTGCCTTCTGAAAGTTCTTGTCATAACTTATTCATCATTATGCATTAGTTATATTTATGAGGACACTCAAATTGAGTCACTCCATACTTTAAACATTATGTTAAAAATCCCTTGGCATTTGAATGACAAGGAAATATGTATGAATGCAGAAGCTTATTTTTCTTTATTTGAATTGTAATGCCATCTGCCAAAACTCTCTCAGAATGTTTCTGTGACAGCATCAGGAAGAAACTTTACATGAGAAACAGGAGTGTGCTCTTTTGTTAATCTAACAGAGACACATTCTGTTTGCATTTATAGTGGCACTTTGCAAATGTAGTGTCCAGTTAATAGACCAATTTGTAACAATGACAAAATAATTGCATTTGTAGGTCACTTATCCATCAAGACTTTTAATTGTGTGGGATAATAATAATAAACATGTTTTCTTCGTATTTCAGTGTTCATTAATGTTGGCATGTAGCTAATGTTGTAGGAAGGAAAAAAAAAAGGAAGGCAATGTAGTACTTTCATCTCCCCAATTTAATTCATGATTTTTTACTTTTATGTTTGGCAATGTCATGAAAAGTGGCAACACATACATCCTCCACTCCCTCTTCCCCTCCTCTTTACAGTGGAGGATGTATGTAAAGCTCCTCTTTACAGCTCTTTACAGAACCTACATAAGGGTAGAGAAGTAACCCAAACGTTGCTTGGAGATGGAGGTAGAACAGAAGGATGAATTAAAACAGAGGGACGACTGGTTTCTCAGCAAGTCTGGCTTATCATTAAACATCTCCAAATGACTTCAGATTCTTTTCCTAAAGAAAAGAGCCTCTTCTCTCAAGACAACCCTACCCTCCCCCAAAAGAAACTGCAGTCTATTTTTAATTTTTGCCAAACATTGCAGTTATTTGCAAATCACACCAGTAACACTGTCCCCTTGAGTTCCGCTGTTCAAGAGCACCTCTGTTGCTCTGTTTGTCTTTCCTAGTCTCAGGATGTCTGAGGGGAATTAGTTTATAGCTGCTATCTCAGAAGAAGCATATCCACAACACTGAATAGAAGATGTGACTATCTGTTCACTTTGTCATTTATGTGGAGCAGTAGCCTATTTGCATAAATCAGGGGACTTTCAAGTTACTCAAAAGAATCAGTGCTGAGAGATGATATATCTTACTTTCATGATTGTGTTACACATAATTTTGGAATCAGCAACAGATCTGATTGAGTTATTCAAACAGAAAGTAAACTTTTCGCAGTGTGTGCCCTTGCTTTGTCCCGTATGATAGTCTTGATTTCTATGTAGGTATTATTTTAATTGAATATTTTAATTGATTACATTATTTAAATTATTTTAATTGCTTTTGTACTTAATGGTTGAAAGCCAAATTGAAACTGTTCCAGCTTAATAGCATAATAAGCAAATCTTTCATTTCACCTCTTTTTTATTTTCTATTAGTCTTCTAATTTCTGCTCTTGAGTGTTCTCCAGTCTCTTCAGCTCCTTAAGTACCAAGATGGCTGCAAGTTCTCAAAAATCCAGACCCTCCACACTACATCACCTACACCTTATCCCAAATGGGGTACAGTCTACAATGAAGTTGGAACAGAGTATACCCAAGAAGACCCTACAGTAGCACCAAACATGAAGATTAAATATATATGAGTTTCTCATTTTAGTTCAGCTTCGTCTGTGTCTATTTTATACTTTCTAATTCCTTTGTGAGCCAGCTTAGAAGTAATCTAATGGTTTGCCTTTTACTAACTGGCCTAGTGGTACCTGGTTGAAATGTTCTGAGAATTTCTCCTTTGGGAACCTGAGAACAAATCAGACTGAGTGCTAACTCTGGGTCACCTCAACGCCAACCACTTTGTTCAGAAGTCTCAGTAGGAAGGGCAACTGCAAATAATAATAAGCCCCAATCAAAACAACATATACGAGGAGAAAAATAGCCTGGAGAAAAATGTAAGACCAAATGTTCAACCAAAGAGTTTCAAAAAAGAAAATGTTCAACCAAAGCTGTCCCTACATTGGGAAAAAGAAATCTGAGGATAACAGAAAATGAACTACAGAAATTGTAAGCAAGTATAAGTGATAGAGAAAAGGTGAAACTAGGAAAAATGTTTTTTTAGTATTGATTTGGATGCCATCCTTTGTAAATAAGCACAGCTGCAATGTAATGGAAAGAGCAAATAGGCACAGCACAGGACAACTTTTAGTGACTGCTTATGTTTCGTCAAACATTTGTAGTCCTCATAATACTTAGTAAATTCTAACCATCTGCAGGCAGAACTCAAAAGATGAGAATTTTTGGGGACTTCTTGCTATGTCTGTAGAAAGTAAGGTTGAAGCTGTGATCCATAACTTTCAGATGCAGCACAGGCTAATCATTTTGAGGAAAATGTTACATGCGTATAGAATATGTATGCTTAGCTCCTAGGTGTGCCTTTTGTGTTGAACTACAGTCAGGATTTGTGGATTTAAACTAGTCTTTGAGATGTAATTAGGTACTTGCATTTCACAGGCTTGGTTTACATCTGGTTCACTGATCTGTTCTCACAGGAAAAGATTATTTCTGTATCATGGGACAAAACAAGCCTCCAATCTTTTCTAAGAAGTCCTACAAATGCAGGGAATTGCATGCTACATGCATTTTAGGTGCATATTTTTCTCTGCTCCACTGACAAAGTCACTTGTGAAACTGCCATGTTTATAAAACAGTTGGCAATGAACACTTGCAGCACCTGTGGCAGAGGGGTCCCTGCCAGCCTTTTTAGTGCACAGTAAAATGATAAAAATGTATTAGTTTTCCACTTTGCAGTTGCAGTCCTAATTATACAATGCAGCTGGTGCTGCAGGAAAATCTGTGCTGTGTAACTGTAAAGGAAGTGGAAGGAGTGAAGATAGTGTTGCTTTGAAATTGTCTATTTTTTCTCTCTAATGTCTTTTTTTCTCTTTAATGTCTTTTTTTTCTTTTTTCTTTTTTTCTTCTACCATTTTAAGAGTAAATGATGATAAAGGGCACAGGGACAAGGACTGTAGATAGGACAGGTGGAAATGAAAAAGGATCAATGTGAGAATGACAGGGGGAAGATGCATTGCTATGGATGCCTCGATGGCTGGACAGACCCTTCCTCAACTGGCCGTGAACTGCTCATTTCTCTCCATACTTTACTTCTCCGTTATTTGCCAGTTGGTTCTTTTTGTCAGTTCTGTTTCCCACAAGTTCTTCCATTTCTCTCTCTGCATCTTTTAAAATTCTGATTTTAGCTCCCTTCCCTTCCCTTCCCTTCCCTTCCCTTC
>PPHD01018937.1:0-14324 GCA_002909625.1 Bambusicola thoracicus | reverse complement strand
GGCACCAAAATGGAAGATCAGATAAAAGGCAGGAGTAAAACTCTCTTCAACTTACAATAGAAATGTTTAAATGTTCCAATTTGTGTTAGAAAATACTTACTTTTATTTAGTTTACATATATATATATGAGTTTTTACCTCAGTAGCTCTTGATACAACTGGGCCTACCAAAGCAAGAAGAAATTATGTCACCACCTTTGGTGTCAGCATGATCAGCATTCACTTCTTAGACTTGTTGATTCTGGGGGCCTTAAACCTTCCAGCAACCACAGATCCTCCAGGTCGAGTGAAATCATCGGTCAATTACCAGCTATCTCAGTCTGTGTTTTCCCTGCTGTTCCTGAAGGGAAGCAAAACGTTCAGCCTTGTAGACAGGAAACATGAATAGTCCTTCCACTGCTGCCCACCAGCTTGCAATCCCCACAGCCAGAGCTAGAAAAATATATGGGAAATGGTCCGTTAGAAATGCTGTTTGGGGAACACACCTAATTTCTTCATAAAGATATTTTTCCCTGGTTGAGCACATGTAACATTTGCCATGGGTGAATTTTAAAAAGAGAAAGGCACAAATATATCAGGCTTTCTGTCTGACAAGTTTGTAGCTCTCAGTCAGCAGAGGGAAGAAAATATCCACATGACAAGAATAATAATCCTGCTCCCTGGATGCTGGCAGCAGTCTAGCACACTGCAATGAAGCCTAAGGAAAGTAGGGAACAAAACACAGGCTATGTCTTTTTCTTTCTCTAACAGTGAAGCTGGCACAGAGGCACAGTATTAGATATATATAAATACAGTTCATTTTCTTCCTCATAACATTGCTGATCAGAGTTTTAGCCTGAAGCTTCAAGTTTGACCGTTGTTGCCAAGCAAGGAACATCTAACAGGTAGCATCCTAAAAGTGCATTGATGCTTAGACAAGGTGCTAATTACATAACATAAAATACAGCAATTAACTTCTGGCTCTGGGCAGACACTTTAACTGTCCACGTCAGTAAATAAAATTGTGCAAGGACAACACTAGATTTCCAGAAAAGACTTAGAGCGAGAATGAACAGATATCGTAAAATCACAGAATGGCTTGGGTTGGAAGGGACCTCAAAGCCCCCCACCAGCCCCAACCCCTGCCATGGGCTGGCTGCCCACCAGCTCAGGCTGCCCAGCACCCATCCAACCTGGCCCTGGGCACCTCCAGGGATGGGGCACCCACAGCTCTCTGGGCAGCAGTGCCAGGGCTTCACTGCCCTCTGAGTGAAGAATTACCTCCCAGCATCTAACCTAAATTTCTCCTCTTTTAATTTAAAGCCATTCCCCCTTGATCTATCACTATCAGACAACGTAAAAAGTTACTCCCCCTCCTGCTTATAAGCTCTCCTCAAGTACTGGAAGGCCACAATGAGGTCTCCCCCAGAGCCTTCTCTTCTCTAGGCTGAACAAGCCCACTTCCCTCCACCTTTCTTCATAGGAGGTGCTCCATCCCTCTGAGTATCTTTGTGCCCATCTCTGGGCCCGCTCCAACACCTCTTCATCCTTCTTGTGCTGGGAGGTCTGGATGCAGTACTGCAGGTGAGGCCTCACAAGGGCAGAAATCACAGGAGATGCTAAAGGAGGATGAAGGAAGTCCACACAAAATCCAACACCATGATGACCAGGAACATGAGAGCACAGTCACTGCAATGGGAAGCATGCGAGCCAAAGAGGAGCCTTTGAGAGAAGTGATCGGCAGTACAAAATGTGCTGGGAAAATTTAGCTAAAAAGCAGCATTTCGGTACTTGGATGAAAACAAGTGGGGCTAAAAAATGGATTATTTTCTGGAGAAAATAAGTGAGCTGTATACTCCGTCTGCTTAAGCAATACTCAGAAGGCTTTGGTATGTTTCACTGAAACACTGAACACAAAACTGTAAAATGTAGTGTGTTTCATCCATCCGTGGCCTAGGGAAAACACTGGTGACATTCTATGGGAGAAGACAGGAAAACAGGGAAATGCCCACAAAGTAGTGTTTAGAAGATGTACGTCCTGGACAGAAGACAGATTTCTACTGTGACTGTAAAGTAAATGCTTGCTTGACATATGGATAAAGCAGTGACTGGTTAGAGAGCTCCTGTGAGACATAATAGGAAATGTAAATTAATAAGAGAATGAATAATACACTATGTCAGTGAATAAATGTACCAAAGAAGAGCTAGAACTTCAGTGCAAGCTGCTGGAACATTCGCCACCTGTACACAGCATTAAAATCACCATCAACCATCCTGACCAAAATAAGCAGTCCGAAGCTGTTGCCTCATAAAACAGTATAAATTCTGCCTGTGAACTGCACAGGACTTGTGAAGTCAGTATGCTGATTTCAAAGGCTGTGTAATGTGGGCTATGTGGATTAGATTCTGAACCTCATTATAGTATTTCAGTTAGTCGATAACATTATTTAAAATGTGAGTTTAAATTGAGATCATTTCCTCCAGTTCTAACCATTTGAAAAAAATGAAACACAACTTTATGCATTTGGAAATGTATGATTTGAGTAGCCAGTAAACAAAAGTAATTTACTATGCCAATAACATAATAGAGTACTATAAACATATAAAATGAGTTTATGAATATTTCATATTTAATTTTTAAAAACGTATCTCAGTAGCTGTTATTTTCACTTCTCAGAGCTTGTTTGTGTAGTAAGCCTTGTTAGCTGAGTCTTGTTGATTTTTATTAAATCCTGTGCCAACACAAGTTACACAGCAGGAAATTCTAATGCAGACATACAGCCCATGTACATTAACCATGAAGTCTTTCCTCCTGTCCATTCACATCACATAGCAAAACCCTTTTGAGTTCTTCTCACACAGTTTCCACAGTATCGTTGACAAAACGTTGCCCTTTTATAAGCACGTTCACTTTCAGATATGCTACCATGCATTCAAAACATAAAATGCATTATTTGAGGGTTGCACCCCACCTTTTGAGCTTTCGAGCTACTAACATACCCGGGTCAAGTTTCTGTTAATAAAATTACACCTTGTGACAGGTAGAGAGGGAGTGAACTGGTGACAAGCATTTGATAAATTGCTGCCTGTAATTTCCCTGCTTCGTTGCCTTGAGCAAATGAGCTAACAAGGAGGCAAGCAACTGCAGGCTCCCTTTGTCCTGCGGGGTGATTGGAGAGAAAGATGAAAGGCAAAATATTCATGTTTCTCACAGTTTTCTGGTTTTAATACATTTTGCAGAGGAAAACTCTGCACCAGCAGAGGTGACCCCCTGTTGCTGTTGTTACTGCTGAAACACATCACCCACCCCTCACTGTGCTCACGTCCACTGTTTGGACTCCATCAGCATTCAGTAAGTGTCATTCTTTCCACATGGATGACTTCAGCGTCACACCTTTGCTCCATATGCACTTCCATGTCAGTCAGACTGCCCCTCCGCTGCCATCTGTCACACGGCAACAAAATGGAATGGGATATTAGTGGGAAGGTTCAACCACTACTGCCATCCCACCAATATCCACCTCTGATGTTGTGGGCCAGCATCATAAAATAGGAGGCATTACTTTCAGAGCAGCCCTCATATTAATGTTTACAAAAATCATACCCTGTGATAAAAATTAATGTATGCTAAGACAACAGAGGAGGAGCTTTTTGGAGTTTCCGACATGAACTTTGTGGTGGAGGTGCTTGCACGAGCATATTCAGGCCTCTACCTGTGGTTGCCAGAAACAGAACTACTTGGTCTTAACTACTTAGTCTGAATAATTCTGCATCCGAATGGAATAAGATGTGTTTCAGAAAATATGCAATGAAAACTTTTAGGCAGGAAATCACTTTTCAGCACGCCCCTTGAAAATGTGGAATTCCTGATCAGCCTACAATGCACTCAGTAAAAAATGGAAATTGAAAACATAAATAGATTGCAACAGTCAAAGTGACCTCAATACAGAAAAAGAAAAAGCAGAGCTCAACCATGAGCTTCAAGGAAAAGTACTTGAAAGTAATGTGGTTATCTTCAATAGACGCTCCTGACGTAATGTGTGACCATTTCGACCTTGATCACTGCTGGAGGTGCACCACTATCTTACAGTCAAGACAGCTGTATCATCCAATGGCTTTGGAAGGACAGAAAATAAATCATGTAATCAGATCTAGCAGAGGAAAGCACAGTACTCATCTGCAGTACTGGTTGTAAAAGAAAGGATCACGTGGGGTAGCCATAAGAATTGGTAGAAAGATGCATTTTGTTGTGTTGAGTCTTCCACTGATACTGCACACATCTACATCTATGCTCAACCTTCATCTGAAGACTGCAAGGGGATATAAGTGGGTGACTCACAACAGCAGGCTATGCCAAATCTCTAGTATCCAGCTGAGCAACTGGGACTAGTTGGGCTGCAAATTAATTGGTTGCTAAAAACAATAAAAGATGGAAGTACTTTCAAAAGACATCTAACATGGTTGCTGTATAAAATTAGGCTGAAATGATATTATTAAAGAAAGCTTTCAAGTGTCAAAAATAAAAGAAGGTCATACATTCTCCACTGAGGAATTCTGGATCTCACCAGAGGGGACATCCACTTTCATTATTCTTTCATTTTATCTGGTTTTTCTTTTGCAGCATCTTCATAGCCAGACAAGAAAACAAAACAAAACAAAACAAAACAAAACAAAACAAAACAAAACTAAGATATGGTTGAGAGTTGAAAGAATGAGCACAGAGAGTAGATAAAAGATATAAGAATTGGAAAGGCAGGTCAAAATCTTAAAATTATATATAGAGCAAAGCTAATATAAAGTAATCTGAATCAGGAAATAACTAAATTATTTTTTAATCTGCTTGCTTTTCCAAATTCTCTTCTTTCTTTGTTCTCCCCCCTCAGACAGTGCCATCTATTCAATGGTACCTTCATTTTGTTTGTTTTTTTTACTCCGTTGTTTTAAATTCATCAGTTCTGTACACCTTTTGTAGATTGGAGACAAACTTCTTGCCAAGGCACACTTCTGTTACAGAAGTGCAGGCGCTAATTAATATTAGTGAGACAGTGCTTGGCACACATACGGAGTTACAGCTTGTACGAAAGCTCACACTGGGGTGCTCATGGCTTTTCCAAGTTGGGTGCTTTGACAATTCACTCTCAACTAAGTTGTTCCAAATTACTTATTTCCCTTGAGAAAAAGAAAAACAATATAAATAACAACAACTTTACCTTTGATCAATTGGATATCACAACAATTTGTGTGTGTTGTTTCCATTTAAGTGCTGCATCACTTGCAAAAATGAGTTTGTAAATTGGGAGTACAAGTTTTGAGGGATTACCCAGCCTGAATGCTGCGAATTAGAATGTCTTCCTCATCAATTGTGTTTCATGACTTTGTGGTACTAAATATCACCTTACTATGTAATTTACATCATAGTATATGATACAGAAAGTGGAATATTTAGATCACATTTCCCAGAATTCTCCAGGGACGGGGCATCAACCACATCTCTGGGCAACCTGTTCCAGTGCCTAGCTGTACATTAACACGACAGGTCTTCACACTGTGTATCCTGTTCCATGGATCACCTATACAATCTTGACCAAGGTCCTACCTAATATCCTCTATCATAAGTCCAAGGCGCTCATGTGCAAGAAGTACTGAAGCTGGTATATGGCCAAGACTCCCAGTCACCCACCTGTTGAAAAGGCAGACTTTCCACCAACTTATGTGTAACAGTCTTGGGCACTGATGGCTGGCTGGAGAAACACTACTTAATTTATGGTTATTCATGGAGGTGCTTACAGCCATGCACTAAATTCTGCCTTTTGTTATAGGCTGGAAAATGAATTTAATCTTTTTCTCCTACAGTGATGCCTTCCTGGAAGTCATTTTAAGAAGAGGTCTGTACTGTGCTCATTTGAATTTAATCTCTTATACTTTAATAAGTATCCTACAGGGTTATTAAGGTGTTAGAATTATCTCTAAAGAAAAAGAATTACGTTATTAGTTAGCAAATTAAGAAGATTTGTCTCCAAAATACATTCTGTTGTTTGAATAGAAACAAAACAGTTTTCGAACAAAATGTACCCTTACTGGTAGCTTGTTTATTTTTAGAAATAGCAAACTTTTTTTTGTTTTTGTTTGTTTGTTTGTTTGTTTTTTTTTGTTTTTTTGCAAACCACAGAGAAATAATGCTTTGAAACAAGGTAATGCATCTCACGGTGTAATTTATCAGGAC
The DNA here is from genome assembly GCA_002909625.1 of Bambusicola thoracicus. Classification (NCBI taxonomy): domain Eukaryota; kingdom Metazoa; phylum Chordata; class Aves; order Galliformes; family Phasianidae; genus Bambusicola; species Bambusicola thoracicus. Next base: position 8,123 of record PPHD01018937.1, on the reverse strand, counting down.
AGAGGTTTAGTCCCTCCATCTCAATCACAAACTGCGTCACATTGTTGATATCATAGAATCACTAAAGTTGGAAAAGACCCACAGGATCATCCAGTCCAACCATTTGCCCTTCACCAATAGTTCTCACTAAACCATATCCCTCAACACAACATCCAAACGCTCTTTGAACACCTCCAGGCTCGATGACTCCACCACCTCTCTGGGCAGCCCATTCCAGTGCCTGACCACCCTTTCAGAGAAGTAGTATTTCCTAACATCTAGCCTGAACCTTCCCTAGCAACGTGGATATGATCTCTCTACTGATAAATTTGCAAAGTTATCTTAAACACTGTGTTGCTGTTGATGTTTACTAACAGTCAGACTGTATCCACTCAGTTCTTGGATGGCAGTGCTCCATCCACTCACTGCATGGAGGGACCTTTGCAGATGGGCAGTAAAGGCCTGCCTCAGTAGGCTGTCAGGAGGCTGAAGGCAGGCTGTAGTGGTATCAAAACCTACCCAAAGCAATGCTGTGGAGGCCAGCAGGACCTCAATATGGTTTAATTGTCCCCTGAGTTGACGTTAATGAGATGAGCCAAGCTGGGTGGGAAGGAGCAGGCCTCACTCACATTGGTGTAGTGGAGCACAAAGTAAGGGTCAGGCAGTGAATGAATCATGGGTTTCCCAGAGGTGGGCATCCTTTGGCAAGCAGCGAGGTTTGTATTTGCCTGTACAAACGCTTGCAGAGCTTGCCAGAGTGGTGGGAGGGAACTGAAACATCTCCAGGGTGCAGCTTCCACAGAGATACTTCCAAGTGGAAAAAAGGCCATAGAAATAGGCCTATACACTTTGAGTGCAGCAATCCATGTTCCACTTTGGCTTCCCAACTTCAGTCACTGCAGATGTCAAGAGCGACACTTTCCCAAGCGACTTTTCACCAGAAAAAGCAAATGTCAAGTATGCACCTGACAGTTACGAACTCCAGCCACAGTGTCATATGCTCGAGGTGGAGTGGGAAGCCCGTAGGATGCCTGGCTGCCATTTGTCCCCAGCTCCATAGGCACTGCCCCGCAGAAACCTGGCCCCTCCCATGGCCATGGACTTACCAGCAGTTAGCTGTGCCACAAAGATCGCTCATCTTCTGTCCATCCGTCTGGCAGCCATGCACCTACACATAGTTAACCAGTGAATGCAGAGCATCTGAAATGGGTAGAACAAAGGAGAGCTCACAATTGAGTCCTGAGTCTTAAAAGCAGCTTCTTATAGTGTTCATTCACACAGTGGTTGATAACTGCACTTTTGAATAAAATTTCTAACATTATGAGATAACAGTAGCATCATTATTTCAGTACAATATATCGTCATTATTGGGAAAAATTTGACCAGCAATGAGCAGCTGTTATTTAAAACAGCATATGTCAGTGTCTCATATCTTGCTGCTGATGAGGCAAGAAGCTGAAATGTACTTCCAAGAGTGATAAATCTGCCCAGGTTCCTAAACTAGTAACCGAGTGGAAATGGAAATGCATCAAATGCAGCTAGAATTGTGCCAGAATGCAGGAACACAAGTGGTCATTCGTTTCAGATCTGTTCATTTTTAGTATCCAAATCAATATACCCAAGATGTGATTTGTGAAGATACTACTTACTAAATGTGTTCAGTTTCTAGTGTTAAGCTATAGCTGTGGCGTATGTAAAGAGTGCTCATCAAATATCTGCTTCCACATGTAATTATTCCAGCCATGAGTTTTAGAAATATTGCCTCATTTTACACTTAAAACCGGTTGCATTTCAATGTCATTTGAAATAGGAAGCCATGCCTTAGAAAGTTCTTATCTATGAATGGTATTACTATAGACTGCTCTCCATAAGGTTTTCATTGCTAACATGCTGCTAGAGATTTGTGTGGATTTTAGAGAGAACATGTTTTGCTGCTGCTTTACACGTGGGGAAATAAACAAAATATTATGATCAGTTTAACATCAATCTGAAATCAAGTGTGTATTAAATAATTTAGTTCTTTGGAAGTCACTTAAATGGCATTTAAGAACAGTTTTTTTTTCTGGATAATAAATAGCATGGTAAACAGGAATACCACGTTAATCATGAAGGATTCTATAGTTCATGAAACTGACAGCTTTCCACGTATGAAATAGGTATTCTAACACTATGGTTATAGGCTGCTTCAGTAAAGGCAAAGCAGTTTTCATAGCGACTTCTGTTTTTGACACTCATTTTGTTTGCCAATCATTTCCTGTATTTAATTTCAATCTAAAAATTAAATAACAATATTACAAGGAAAATGTCAGATTTAAAAGCATGAAAGAAACACATAGAGCATACCTTCTCAGGCTTTAATAACAAAATGTTCCTTCTGACAAGGAAAGCCAGCTATTTAGACACCAAAAGAGGAGGAAAATTAGTAGTTCATGCCTTCAACTCAACTCTTGGCAAAACTTCGGTCCCTTCGCATTGCTCTAGTTGTACAAAATGGGGTAGAAATAGCCTCAGGGAAAAATCAGGAGTAACGAGGTTAGTTTAAGTAGAGCTGACAGAACGACTCTATATCACTCCCCCAGTGCTAAGCCATATATCTAGATGCAGCAGGTAAAGTTCACATTAAACAATCACAACATCAACTATAATTTACTGTAGGTGTATTATGATTTACTGTAGATATATTGTGTTTTCTTCTTTTTTTTAAAAAAAATTATTATTATTAAACACATCCTAAGACAGCATCAGAAAGTATGAAACGTAACAGTTAAAGGTGTAAAGATGTTAGACTAGTGGCGGGCTAAGAAATGTATGACCTTAGTAGAGTTCTGTGGTAAGTCTTCACAATTCCACCCACTCTTTAATAACATCACCTACCTAAATATAAAATAGTTTATATGTGAAATACAGAATAACAACATAATTCTGCTTGCCCTGGCCAACTGATAGTGATATACATGCTAGATATACAATGGGATGAGGATAATTAATTGTGACATTGCCAAAAGGACACAACGCTTCTTCTGATAAACTCCTTACACCTTCCCAAAGGGTCACAGTCAGTATTTCAGCCTTAGGCTTGTTTACTGCCTAGAGCAAATTTGATTTTTGTAGAGTTACACAAGCTATGGAATAGGTGATCTAGAACGGTTATGTGTTTAAAATGTGAAGTGTTCCAGGGAAAACAGAAAAGCTGCTGCACTTGAACCTGGTGCAAATAATAGCTTAACTGAATGCAAATGATGTATGCTCTTAAGCAGGATTGCCAAGCTGAAAACAACAAATCATAGTAATGCTATATATAACACCAAGATAAGAGAATTTGATAGAAATAGTTTCAAAAACTAGATTTCAAGGCCAGCAGAAGACAAATCATGGACAGAAACAAAAAACAGAAAACAGCAAACTTAGCAGTAGTTATCTTGAGAAAAATCAGTTTAAATCCACACTAAAAAAAAAAAGTTCTGATTTAGAAACACTAGTGAATCTTATTCTCAGGGTATTTTTATACTAATTCTTCACTGTTACTCCAATATAAGCACAATAATGCTGATATCAAAGTATTTTTATTAGTACAACTGACTTTACTTGATTATAGAATCACTAAGGTTGGAAAAGACCTCCAAGATCACAAAGTCGAACCCCAGCCCACCCCACTGTACCCACTAACCATGTCACTCAGTGCCACATCTCTATGGTTGCTGAACACCTCCAGGATGGTGACCCCACCACTCCCTGGGCAGCTGTGCCACTGCCTCACCGCTCTCTGGGAGAAGGAATTGTTCCTAACAGCCAACCTGAACCTCCCCTGGCACAACGTCAGGCCATCCCCTCTCGTCCTATGGCTGTTCACTGGGAGCAGAGGCTGACCCCACCTCACACAGCCTCCTTTCAGGGAGTTGTAGTGAGAGTTAAGACTAAGAATTCTTTTCTTTCCCTTGAACCAATAGCAGCAGCTCTTGCCAAAGTGTTTGTTTATGGATGTAACTGCCAGCAAACTTTTATATACGTATCATCCAGACTCAAACAAGATCTGTCTACCTTTCTATGTTCAATTGCCCATCACCTTCTACATGCAGTTTCACATCACGCTGTTCAAATGAAATACTGCAGCGATTCAGCAGTGATATTTTTATGATAGTAAACTTTACATTATCTAAAGCATACAGTTTCTTTTTCTTGTACAGTAGCCAAATATATATGAACTGCATACAACTGTCAAAACTGGTCTGATGCAAGAGTCCGGTTACATTTTCCCGGTATATTCCTGCATCTGAGCAGGAGTGGAGAGATGTCTTTATTCCCAAGGGATAATCTCTGCACGTAAAGAGCCAGCTGCCTTTCATGATGGTTGAATACCACCTACAGTTATAAGTGCTGTATCAAAAGGGATGTCAAATTCCAATTGTAAAAGTAATATCTTGAAAAGGAAAACTAAGATGGGATAAGGAACTACCTGAATCCAAGAAGATGAGCTCCGGATTCAGATGAAGTGATAATGAGAAATGAAATCAGATTTTTTCAAAAACATTACAAGATTCCCCCTTTATGTAAAAGGCTTTTAAAAAGAGACCACTTCCAAAAGGAAAAGCAAATCAAGAATAGTTTCAAATGGGAAGCAATAACAAGGGGCATTAACAAGAGTTATATCAGCAGCCAGAGACAGTATTGTTTCTAAATAAGGAAAAACCAGCAAGCCTTTCAGAAATCACAAATATTTCAGTACTATGCTGAAACATAAGGAAGAAGAAAGACAGCATTAGAGAAGAACAATGTTTGAGTTGATTGGCTTAAGAAACTGCCTCTGCAGGCTGAAAATGGAGGCAAGGTTTAATCTTATCGGTCAAATTCCAGCAACAATAAACCAAGGCATGTAGCTATCTTCACGAGACCCGCAGATATCTGCGGGCTGTCAGCAGAGGCTATGCTGACTTCCAGTGAATGAAGCCTGACATGACCTTTCAGATGTGGGGAAGTTCGGTCAGACCAATACGAAATGCAATCTGACAGACATTTAGAAAGTATGTTTAAGTGATTGTGATGCCCATGGCAGTTGCACTAAATGAAATAAAGGTTTGAGAGAATATCTGTGGGCTTTTGTGTGCTTTGATCAAGAATGTAGGAGTGTTAAAGGATACGTAATGAAAGATGTCACCAAAACATTAGCATAAAATGGAACTACCATCCCTAAGAAAGCAGCTTTCAGGCCACAGCTATCACACTTGCAAGGACTGATATAACTCGATGGAAGTAGACTAGACTTCAGTTATTATGTCCACAAAAATTCCTTGCCTAAGAAATTTTAATTCACAGCCACGTGGTGACTCAAATAAGACCTCTCCAGCTTTAGGTCAGGGACTCAAGACAGTACTGAGAAGTAAATGTAGTTTTAAGGAGAAGAAAACAGCTGATAACAACAGTAACCTTCACTGTTAATATGCCATTTTGATACAACATTTGTTAAAATTAATAATTGCCAAATGTATGCTGGTCCAAAACAAACTCTTGCTGGGAAGTGAGGATATTTTACATCACGTGTTTAACCAAGCAGTCAACAGCGTAATCCTCTAGATCTGCAAACATTAACCACAGTCTGCTGGGCTGGAAGCCTGGTTTGCTGCATGCAAATGGGGTCATGAACCTCCACGGTGGCTCAGCTTCCCCAGGACACAGACGGACTGCTCCACCTGGGCTATGAACTCAGGTAGAGAGACCGCATTTCAAGACACATTACCAAGCAAAGAATCCTCTCCGTACCCCACCCCCACTAAATGTATTTGTATTAAGTCTGACAGATGTTGAGTTTAGAAAAGGTCTATCAGATTTACTTGTTGAGACAAACTCTTTGGTTCCGGGTCTGCAAATGATAGAAACATGTTAGCTTGGACAAAATATTTGTGTTGTGTAAGTATAAGTAAGTGCGTTATCCTGGAAAAGAGCAGGATCTTGGAATGGAAACAATTCCAGGTGAAGAAAAAAAAAAGCACAAAAAAAAACAAATGGAAGACTAAGTGTTTACTATTCAACTGATCCTTCTTTTGCTTTTTGATTTCTGAGCAATCTGACAAATATTAAATAATATGAAATGAGATTTCATAGGTGATAGTGGAGCTTTTATTCCTGTTATAAATTTCCTAGTTCTAATAAAGCAGAATCTGTAAATACTTATTGGTGCATCTTCTGTCAAACAATGAGAATGAGCCATTACTCTCATTTCTTATAACTTGAGAAATAGATGGAATTTCTTGATGATCACACTATTTGCTGCTGACGACTATAACCTCCTTTCCTCCCATCTATGAAACCCAGAATCCTTCAGCTCATACAGCACGTGTACACATTCATGCCATCTCAAAAGTAGATGTGTTGAATTCTCAGCTGCTTTATTTGTGGAATTCCCATCTTAACAAATATTGCGGATCTGGCTTGGTAGCTCATACAGCACCATAACACACACTATTCTATGTCCTGTATAATAAAAGTGGGGAACCATGCGACATCTCATTTGGATTATTATTGTCAATGGGAATGTTGTACAATGTATAGAGATACATATAAGTATATGCATGTGTCAAAAATAAAAGAAATGGCACCATTGGCACTGCATGGAAGTTGAAGATTAAGAACGTAAGACAACTCCTTAGCTTCCCTACATGTAAAACATCCTGTCTGTGTGAGACAATAGAATTGCAAAGATTTTTTGAAACAGATGCCTGTGTTAATGATTGGGCTTTAATTCTTTTCAAAGTTTCACTTTCTCCTACTTTTACATGTTACACCGTGTTCCCTCCAGGTGTCCCTTTCTGGTTAATTCAGTATTAATAAATAGATTACTGATAATGAAATGAGGACCATGGAAAAAAATGGAAAAATGACCACCATGGAAATTGTACTAAAAGTTCATTTCTGTCTCATTTCACACATATGCAATAAAAATTTAATCATGCGTGCATCAAAAAGCTACAAGTTGCCAGTAACACACATGCATAGATGAGAACATCTCTTTGCCTTCAGATCAAGGACAGAGAGACACATTTCCCCACCCTCATCTTCCTCACCATCACTGTAAAAGATGGCAAGGAATCAGTCAGTAAATCCAAGTGTTACTCAGCTGCCGGGTGCTCACAAATCTGTCCAACAAACATGATCTGCCTCCTCACAGTTTATCATGTTAAGCCCATACAGGGTTAATTTTGAATTCATACTTAGAGGTACTTCCATATGGTAAAACGTTTGAGCAGTTGCTTAGATTTTTAATTCAGTGGGATTTTTTTTTGGATGTGCGCCCGATTCATCGTAGTTAATTTGCATTTGGAAGTAGATTATGTATTTTAAAGGAAAGTTTTCAAAAGCGACTTTACAATTATAGATTCTTTCGTGATAAAGGCAAGTGACTCAATGGGGGAAAAGCATGCAGTCAGCATATCAAAATTAAGACAGCTATGCACAGAAGGAAAACATGAAGAGTTCTTGAACTCAGGTCACCATTCAATGTATTCTAGCTGAAAGACACAGACTTGAGATCTATACTGTAGTCAATAGTAATTTACAGCACCGTAGCATGCGTTAGAGGGATTTATGAAGCAAAGGAATTTTCTAAATAGTGCTTTTATAGCAGTGAACCATCTATGCCAAATCATTTTTGCTGACTACTCAGAAATCAATTAAATATTTATTATGATCATCACAATTTACATTTATTACCAGCTATTCTAATAAAAACCTACCTTGTGGCAGAAGCCCCAGTGGAGCGATGATGATATTTTGTCTCCTCCAAAAGTATTACACATTCCTTCACAGGCAAATTTTTAAACAGTGAAGACCAATTTGAACAGTACAAGTGATATCTATCATTACACTTTTAAGTGCTTTGTCAGCTATACCAGTTTGCTTTGGTTCATTGGAAAAGAATCCCAAAATAGATTTCTTACATTTTGGTTAACTGAGGTACAAAGCAATAATTGTGTCATGTTGAGAGTTGCAATTTTACTTTTTTTAAACTCCCAGTTCTTCAAGTCAAAAGTAACATCTGTAAAACTTGGTCTTGGAACCTGTACTAGAGCCAGGCTAATTTGTAATAGGCTTTAGAATTAGCTTAATCTATATTAAATTACCTGTTACATTTAAACAGAGGCCCATCTGGAGTT
>PPHD01018936.1:0-14324 GCA_002909625.1 Bambusicola thoracicus | reverse complement strand
TTGAAGTACAAAAAGTCAAATATTATTTTCATCCTTCCTACGCCTATTTTACAATCTAGCATTAGCTATTTTATTAAAAAACATAATATCTTCATTACTTAGGTTTGTGAAGGCTGAATGACTATGTAGAAAAATAACTTCTACAGAAGTAGAACTTCCATCTACACAAAAGCTGTAGCTGAATTGTAAAGGTCCACTTTTGTCACATGTGAAATGTACGGTTGCCATCCTGACACTGCAAAAGACAGCTTCTCTTCAGAAGCCTAAAACTGGCCCTAAGAAGATGCGGTTCTCTGACCAAGTACAGTTCACAGGAAAATGATTCTGTTACTGTGTGTGACAACTCTGTTCTCAGAGCCATAGTGAGGTTAGCTTGAATCCATAAACAGAGAGAATGGACAACAGTGAACATATTTATGTTCAGGAAATGAGGAGAATCATGTTCTGAAACATAATGGCAATATTCAGCTGAACACTTGTTCAAAGAACATATTCTAAAATTTTAAATGCATTTTATGAAAGCAATTAGCAGAAGAAAAGCTGCAGTAACTAATAGATTAACATTTCACAAATAAATGTATATAAAACAAAGGGCTGCTCCAAAAGTAATGCCTCCTTTTTTTATAATGTAACCCACAATAGCAGAGGTGGATGTTGGTGGTATGGCAATAGAGGTTGAACCTTCCCACCAAAATTCCATTACATGTTGCTGCCATGTAACAGTTGGCAGCAGAGGGGCAGTCTGACAGAATGGCATCTGACACAGAATGTCAGATAGATTTGTGTATGAAGCAAAGGAGTGCCAGTGAATTTTTCCTTGTGGAGAAAGTGACACCCATTGACATTCACTGACTATTGATAAATGTTTATGGAGATGAAATAGTGGATACAAGCACAGTAAGGTGGTGGGTGGTGCCTTTCACCAGTGGAAATGGCAACAGAGGTCACCTCCACTGGTGCTAATTTTTACAAACACAGTGTGCAGGATCTTGTTCATATCTGACAGTGGTGATCATGTTGAAAAACAGGGTTTTGTAGCTGAGAATATGCTCTTTCAAATAATATTATTGTTCTCTTTGTATCTGATATAGTTTTCATGGAAATAAATAGGAGGCATTAATTTCTGAGCAATCTATTTATATGCTTTAAGCATACCCTTAATGGTGTGTATCTAATACATTAATTTATAAAGGGCAATTAAGAGAGAGATATCTATGAGAGAATAGCTCAAAGCAGGCTTCACTCCTGATTCTTTCCTGGAGCTTCCAAAGAGACTCCATATGCAGAGTGCACTGACTACAATTTTCTTTTTTGTGAAAACTTATGGGCATTAAGAAATGGAACCTATGCTTAGATACTGTTCAAATGATATGGGTAAGGGTGTATTTTTAAGTCACTGTGGACAAAGTTCGTACACATGACATGTGTTCAGTGACCTTAACATGCAAATTTGTGTTACCTGCAGATTCCTAATACAGAGTAGTAAATTTAACAAATATGAGGTTGTAATTAGTGCATGAAGATTTGTATGGATGGATGAGATGTCTATTCTAGTCTTTGTTCAGAAAGGGGCAAAAATGCTGTTGTGGGACAAGCAATAAGGCAAGAAAGTAGAAAAAAATCTGTTGGTTTTCCTTCACAAAATGTTTCTTTTATGTGGAAAAAGAGAAGATGTCTAGTTGAGAAATATTATAAATATATTCAGGAATCTTAGTAACTGGACTCCAGTTTTAGCATTACAAATCTACATTGGTGTATTTTTGTTTGTTTCTTTGCTTGATTATACGTTTTAGTAAATTCATTTCCACCATTTTCTGAATCTACCCTCAAAACTATATATAAAAAATCAAAAAAATCTAAACTATCAGTCTTCCCTGATAAGTGGAAACACTTAACAACTATTTTAGATTAAGTATTTCTTGCCTAGAAGAACAATTTCTTTACAAAGTACAGTAAGGTCAGTTCAGTAGTTCACCAAAAAAATGTATTTGTTTTCACCTAGATTCTCAAGAAAAATCATTCAGCTCAGTGAAGGGTACAATCAGATGACACCTCAGCATGTTAAACTTGTATAAAGATAAACAGTGTTTGACACATCTCACTGAAAAACAAGAAGATTTTTTTAAATTGAATTTTCTGCAGAGAAAGGATGTGAACACAGGCAGCTGTTATGAAGAAATTCACTGCTGGATTTTTTTTCCAGTTCATGTCATCCCAGGTAAAGTTAAACTACATTAATCCCAATGTAGATACTTTTATTCAAAATTAAAGTGGCTCTAATTTAATTTAACTTAATTCACTTTGAAGGCTGAAGTGGCCTACGCTGAAGTGAAGCCATTATGAATCTGAATAAAAGGATCAATACAGAGCTTTAATGCATTTTAATTCATCCACTTTAAAAGTTACTTCAGATTAACTTTCTCAAGGGTTTCTGCATTGGCATATTTAATAGGCCTTGAGTGTGTAGATGGATACTTACCATTAATTATGAAATGATCATCTCCTTCCTCCACAACCTAAAGGAATAATGGCATAAAATGAAGTTATACTGAGACCAATAAAAACATAAGCACAGAATTTATTAGACTCTGGCACTTCTTTTTCCCTAGAAGCCTTGATCATAATTGAAAAGATAGTAAATTTATTTGACAATTAAAAAGTAATCTATTATTAACTGGAATGATACAAGCCATCCAAATTGTTTATTCGACAGCCATTAAAACTGACTCAGTTCTACATGAGCTAAAGGCAATATTTCTAACATCATAACACTTTTGGTTATGATTCTGTTTCAGAAGATTAGGTTATTTCTTAGCTTACAGTGAGGATGTATAATTTATCAATTAAATGTATGTCAGTATTCAGACCTGAGATTCAAAAAGGCTATTCAGTTATTTATTTGTTGGCTTGTTTTCTGGTAGTTAAGGAATTACTGTAGCATTGCATGTTACTTTAAAATTGAGTTAAATTTGCATCTCTCAAGCTGTATTACACAAGTACCTAAATCATTCAGTATCATATCCATTTTTAGACTTGATTGTGGTGGTCTTTTCCAACCTTGGTAATTCTATGATTCTATATGTAAATATAAATATTGCATATTGCATAGTGCATGTATAATATTGCATATGCAGCCTTTTTTTTCTCATTTATACCATCATAAATCTATGATGATTTCTAGGCTGATGTGATTTCATGTTTAATGGAAATTTTGTAGATTTCTAGGAGAAGGTAACAGGCTTTTTGTTATTGTGAGAGGAATATGCGAATACATTACTGCTTGAAAATAATAGCATTTATGGCAATATTAACAGGCATGTCAACAGAAGAATATTCTATAACAGAATGAGACCTGATTGTAAGAGGAAATCTGGCTTTAATATAGTCTAAAACATAAGCAGAGGTCCAGGATAAACTGTTAAAGACACATTTCTGTATTCCCTATCTCCTGTACTGAAGTTTTATTGAGTGTATGTGTTGCTGGAGAATGTGGATGTGGATGAGGAGAGATCTCAGTTTGTAGATGTCATGGAAGTAAAAGTGAAAAGTTATGGAGTGCTGTTCAAGCAAAATAAACATGGCAACTATCTTGTTGTACAGTGGTCAACAGGGGAAGTAGTAGTAATTAGTAGTTTGTAGTAATTTGTTTAAAATGACACATAAAGTACTTTCACTGGTTCCTAGGTTTAACTGCCGAGTGGAAGGCAGTAAATGCTTCCAGTGAAGGTTGAAACAAATGGAGTAAAAGGGAACAGCTAGTGAACATGTAACACTTGTTTGTTTTTGTTAAGTGTTAATTTGCAACATATCTTCTTTTCATCAGTGATGTCTAAAAAAGTCTGCTGTGTTCTGCAGCTTGCACAGCTAATACCAGTGAAAAATAAAAAAGGACACTCAGCATAGTCTAAGAGGAAAAACACCATACAAAACCTAGGAAATACTAAATCAGTCACATGTCTTCAGATTGCCTAATAGCTGTATGTATTTTCAGAAACTCAAGGAATTAAATATTACAAAATGCAAAAAGTGCAAGTGCATAGCCTATCTTAATAAATAAATAAAAAAATAGGGTGAGTCAGAAAGAGATATGAAGGAATGAACTCTGTTACTCCATTATATCAGATTTCTTTGAAATCTCAGAACAGTGAAACTATCTGTAAGTATCTGGAAATTAAGTAAGTCACTGCCAAGGTAAACTTGCCAAGAATATCTTACTAAAAGTTAAAAAAAAAACAACTACGTGGACAGGAAAAAAGCAGCAGATATCACAGATCTTGACCTTAAATAGGACTCTTAAAAGTGTCTCAAATGATGTTCTTAAAGACATTTTCTGTTGATTGGCATTATAGCACAAATGCAACACCTATTGGAAAAAAAGAACAAAAAAAAAAAAAACAACACAAAGAACGACCGAACAATAACAAAAAATAACCCCAACTCCAGTGAATTAGTAGGATTTGCTATCAAAATACAAGGCTATGTCAAATTCACTGTCAAAGAAAACCATCATTCTGGACATGCACTGTTTCTTATTAGTATTAATGGCCTGGATGAAATAGAAATATAAATCATGCTTACTAAATTTGGAATTGAAAAAAAAAATAAAAATGGAGAAAATGGAAAGTATGGGGACAAGAAGATTATAATTCAAAGTCGTCTGCATAATTTGGGGAAATGGTCTGAAAAAACAGGATGAATTTTGAGAGACAAGTGCAAAGTATAGGAATAATTAGCTGCATGGCTACTGAAATGGGAACAACAACTCAAGGAACAGATGTTTACAAAAACATCAGGAAGTTAAAATGTAACAGGAGGGAAAAATGCTAGCTATTCTGGAAAAGAGAGAAATACTCTATTAAGGTAAAAATAAACAAAAAGATACTCTGCAGGATATTTGAAATAATCCTCCCATGAAAACATAGCCATATGAACAAACTTTCCACACATTGTCCCTTTGCACAGGCCTAAAAAGTTTCCGTTTTGCAGTCTCCTCTGTACTTGTGGTCTACATATATTAAAAAGCACAAGCAGGTTACTGCTGTGTATGCCATACTTTTGTCTGTTCAGCATTAGTAAGGGTTTAGTTGAACTGCTATGACAAGTTCTGTGCACTGACCTTTGAGAAATATTCAGATATTTGGAGATATTCAAGGTCTATCTGGTCACCTACCTGTGAAACTTATTATAGGGTACCTGCTATAGGTGGGGGGTTGGTTTCGATGATCTCTTGAGGTCCCTTCCAACCTCTGCAATCCTGTCATTCTGTGATTCTGTGAAAGCAGTGATTTGGATTAGTTGGAAAATGTTAATGAGTTCAGAGGTTTAGAGAACATGTTTAGAGAATATGTGCAAGGATTAAATGTGTTTCAAGAATAAAAAGACTACAGAAGGGATGCAGCAGTCTTCAAAGTATGTAAAAGGTTGTTGCGAAAGTGAAGGACTCATTCTGTCCTCCACATGTGCAGAAGCTAGAACCAAGAAATGATGAAAGAAAAGTCAAGTACGTTATTAGAAAAAAGAAATACCAGTGAAACAGTGGAAATGCCTGGGGAAAGCACAGTAAAATCTCCACCACTGGTCATTTTAAGAACAGATTAGAAGTCACTCAAATATAGCTGATCCTTCTGTAGGCTGGGAGGAAGCTGCGGTTGGACTTGATGATCTTTGAGGTCCTTTCCAGCCTGAGTAATTCTATGATTCTATGATTCTAGTTCATGGAGTTTGTTGGAACTTGCTGCTGCTTATTCTGACACGTGATCCAAACTTTTGGATTCTTATGTTTTTAAGAGCAAGTTTTGTTGTTGTTGTTGTTTTTATCAGGGGAAATTCTCAGAATTTCATTAAGTTTGTTATTCATTCATTATTTTGACATTTGGGACACATTTTAAACTGTTCTGGGCTTTTTATAGATAAAAAGACTAATATAACATAAAAAGAGTTTCCTCCCACAGAACCTTACATGGGAGCTTTCCATAGGTTACCTCTAGGGTCTCTTGAAAGCTTTGGAATGAGAGGAATCCATTGGATAGAGCCATGACAGTAAATTAAAACAAAACATTGAAAGATATAAAGTTTTAGAAGCAGAGATCTTCTGTATCTTTCTCACTGAGCTTTCCATCTCCTTTAAAATATTTTAGAGTATATAGTCAGCTTTACTATTATTTACTGGAAAAAAAAAAATTGGATTTTTTTAAATGATATTCTTATACTCTGTTTAAATATGATTTCTCAAAACAAACAAACAAAAAACCACCATAAACAGCCAACATTTGTGATACTATTGCTTATATTTCTTCATATAAGTCAAAATGTTTATGTTCCAAGACCATATGTTATTGATAAATTGACTTTTGTGACTAGATAGATAAAAGGTGATCTTAGATAACTTTTAGATAACCATATAGAATTATGTAAGACTTAAATTTAAAGATGATTTACTTTTATTAAAAGTATTATGACATAGTCAATACAAATGAGTTGCGAAGTAACAGATGCAATTATAAGTCACCTGAAATGATGCTTTTTCTCTCTAATACTCATACTGTCATAATAAGGTTAACACAGAAAAGTTCATGTAATAGCTTACAGTATCTCCTGTCTTGTCTTTCAACTAACATAGAATCATAGAATCGTATAACCAAATCATAGAATGGCCTAGGTTGAAAAGGAACTCAAAGATCATCTAGTTGCAAACCCCCTGCTATGTGCAGGGTCACCAGCCACTAAATCAGGCTTCCCAGAGCCACATCCAGCCTGGACGTGAATGCCTCCAGACTGCAAAAGACACGTGATGAGATTATGTGCATCATTTTGGAGAACAAACCCCAAACCGCAAACCAGTATTTTGAGTACAGTGTGAGCAAATATATTTTTCAAATATAACAGAATATTTTCTTCTAATGCTGAAATGCATTTGTGGGTTCATTAAGTTTAAATAAAACAGTATCAATTTTTGAGTTCACATGATGGAATTTGATATATCTAATACTTGAAAATGAAACCTAAGAAGCTAGACAAGGGGATATAATTAATGTTTAGGGATGAGGAAAGACACCATGGAGCACAGGATTATGTTTTGATTTTGTTGGTGTTCAGAGTGCTAGATAACTCTCATAGAGCAAATTACTCTCTAGTATGAAGTGGTTAAATTTTCCTAATTAAGGATGGAATTGGATTCCCAGATTTACAGAATATTGAGTGTGAACATCTGGATGGGGAGGTGCAAAGTTCTAGAGATATTAAGGGCACTGTGCTATCTCATTAGCATGGCCTGATGTGACATACTGCGTGCATTATTTAAGGGAGATACACATGGCCTGTTGTATGTGAGGCTGCTGGTAACTGCACAGAAATACATTCAAGATCACAAAGTAACTGCAGAATTCATATCCTTGTATTCATATTTAATAACCTATATCTTAACAAACAATTTTTGTCACAGGTCCCATGCATCCATTCGCAGTTCACAAGATTGGGAAATTGCCATCATTTCATTATTTCTACAGCAACAAACCTCCAGAGTTATGTACTCATTCACCTTGACTAGGAATTTTGTACTGTCAGTCACTTGTGGGGAAAAATTATGTATGATCTAATAAGCTGTATCTTGTGTGCAGTTTCTGCGGAGTCATGACTGTCACTTCCTAACTGACATTTCTGTGTTTGCTTTATGTTCTCTTTGCTCAGTTATACTTCCATGTTCTGAACTTTGAGAGATGTATGATACTGAAGGTCTGGGTAACATAATCACCTTCTCAAACTTCACATCAAAGTAACTACTATGGGCTACAGAATTATAATTTTCATTGTTTGTTTGCATCACCTTACTGGAGTTTTTCATTCACTTCAGTTTATAGTTCTTGAAAGTATTGCCCACAAAACATTTTGTTTTAATTATGATTTTTTCTACAGTTCTTTATGTGTCTTGAAGTTGAGTACTCCATAAATGCCAGTTTTTGTATTTTTGAACAATGAAGAATATTTGAAGTTATTCCCAGTGCAGACAGGGAGAAATATCAAAGTAAATCCCTGCATTCTTCCAGTAGCCCAAGTACAGTGGACATGTAATTCACCGGCAGTTTCTATTTTTCTACTAGTAACCAATAGCTGGCTATGGATTTTCAAGATCTGTAATCTTTGTTATCTCCTATAAGGTCATCTATTTCACTGATAATGATAATTTCACTGATATCTATTTCACTGAGAATGGCCTGGGTTGGAAGGGACCTCAAGGATCATGAATCTCCAACCCCCCTGCCACGCAAGGCCACCAACCTCCCCATTTACTAGACCAGGTTGCCCAAGGCCTCGTCCAACCTGGACGATGTTAAAATGTTAAAGCGAAAAAAAGAAGCTGTATGAAACTGACGTCAGTAATGGACAGAGATTTGTGATATTAAGTGTAAAAAAAAACCACATATAAACACACATTAATTTCCAGTAAAGGCTTCTAATGAAAAGTTCTGCTCTAGTCTAGGGGATTGGCTACAATGTTATCATTGATGCTGTGCTGTGTGAGGAATGCATGCACGCACACACACACAAAGTGATATAGCAAATAGACAAGGACTATGAATAGGTAACCATGCTGTTCATTTTCTTTTTTCTATTGGGTAAGATAAAAGAAGAAATATAGTAAAGATCCATTACTGACTGTAAAACATATACCACATCTGTGGTATGGTATTTCCACAGAATAAGATCAACTATTACTAGGATTTCCTTCTGCACTCTGTATAACATCTCTAAACAACATATATACAAATATATGCAGTGTATAATATATATATCTACAAAGAGAGTAAAATCTACATCTTTCTGTGTAATATCTGATGTATGTATCTGTAAATCACCTTGTTTTTGAAGCCTATAAAGCCAAAACTAATAATGTATTTATCGTGTCTACATCATCTGAATGTACGCTGTTATAAGTTTCATTAAAATAACAGAGGAGAAAAAGTCAAAGACAATTTCATTCACTCAGAAAACTCACAAAGAACAAATTGTTCGTTCGACATCAGAATTAATGAGGCATGGCTTCCTTCAGATTTCTGTTTTTCCACCCCCTCAACAGTCCCCTTTGGTAGTCCTAGCTACCCTACATTTGCTCCAACACTGCTGTTAACCAAGGTCATAATACACTTTGTGATTAGTCTGGAGAGATTTTCATGTCAGTTGGCTTGTGTGTTTGTACTTGTGACTGAAGAGGCTGTATACTGAATGAGTTCATCTTCTCGTCCTTTTATGGGCACTTTCCTGTCAACTAACCTCTTTGCATAAAAAATAAAGAATATTACTTTTGAGTCATGTTTGTGTTGCCTTTTTTCAGTACAATTGCAATTAGCAAATAAGAATATTCTAGGATGTTGCTTGCTATTAAGTATTTATTTTAGAGAGACAATACTTATTTTAACAAATGTAACTTTGTGCTGTCTTTAATCTGACCAAACTGGTAGATCATAGTATAGGTTTTAAAGTGAGCATTTTCTTGCACCTGTATGGATTTATTCTCTTGTAAGAAGCACATGTCCCCGTTAAACTTTATATTATCTGATTCAAAGTTAGTTTTCTCTTATTTTCAATATGAAGTGAGGAGGAAAGAATATCTCTTTTATGTACTTTTTAATTTATTTCTCTCATTCTGTGTCTTGATAAAAGACACATGGGTATAATCATCAGCATAACCTCCAGCTCCTTTTGAGACAGGAAATATCAGTTCAAATGAAGTGGTCTGAATTCATGAAGTGGATAAGAATCATAATTCAAAATGGAATGCAGTACAGCACATGGTGGAACACATGCTACATTGATGTCATAGATATGACTGATTTCTTTGAGTCTGCACAAGTTGTGTAACTCAGTGTGTTTTACTTGTGAATAATACAGATCATTCCAATGGAATAATAACAGCATATCTGCATTATATATAATGCATTTTGCCACCACAATATGTAAAGAGTTATTAATACTTTACAGTCTATTTTTGGAGGAAAAATATTTCTTCTTTCTCTGTTGTTTACCTGCTGTGAACTTCTGTGCAAAGACCATGGGAGGCTTTAAAATAATTAAAATAGCTATTGTTGTACACATGGTACAGTTTGATAAGTAAAACATTCTGAGTTCTAGCGAAAACAAAACAAAACTATTATGAATCGCTGAAAAGCTGGACTTCCTCCTTTTCGCTGTAACAAAATTGTACCACAAAAAGCAAAGAGAGAACTTATGACTGGTTCAGACCTTGGATGCTTCAGGAGCACTTTCTATCCTTTTATTTATTGATTTAAATTCACAAAGGAAGATAACATGCCTTTCTTGTGTTAACTTGCTTTGCTGGTTCATCTACTTTCAACTGAGCTGCTTAAAATCACTCAGGATCTTAGCATGTCTCTATGTGTAAGATGATATGTTAGTGCACAAGCACGGTTTTGAAGTAGCACCATGTATTTATGCCTATTTTTAGTCCATGTTGATAATATGAAGATACTGTATTCCACAGATATAAACCACCTTAAGAATGTTACATAAATGACTCTCTGGACCATTTGGAGAAGTTGCTTTGGTTGAATATACAGGTGGGCAGGTATATCACCTTACACCCTACACCTTAAATTAACCACTCCCAGTTCTGGCCTGGAACTTGTGCAAATAAATTTGCATTCCTTTGTCACTCAGTTAATTTTTACTTACCAGTGTGCAGGTCTTATTAATGTGAGTAGAATCCTGTCATTTCAGGATACTAGAAGTGGATAGTTACAGGACAAGAAATCTGCTTTTCAGTGAAGAATTATTCTTAAATTTTGCCCAAGGCTCAGCTATATTTAAGAATTTTTATAGTAAGAGAAATCTCATCTGTTATATTTCTTCATTCTCATCTCATTTTTCTGAATTCCCAAGGATCATCGCTATGAAATTTTCCATCTAGAAGAGATGGTTTTTAGTATTTAGAGCTCCTTTTCTCTTAGTTCCTTTACTGGAATTGGTAACTGTCATTTGTTTTATGCTCAGATTTCTATAGTAGATTAGATGATTTTTGTTTATTCAAAATTTAATGAGAAGGCTAATGCCATTGTGTGTTCTAGTTGTTTAGCTGGAAAGGGCAAGCATGATTTACATTAATTTTGTCATCTTCATAATTAATTAAAACTTTGGCCTCATGACTATGTTTTCAGACATCTTTCCACTTTCATGTGACAGCAAAATACAGCTAGTCAGTCTCAGAATTCTGACAGATTTTGTTCCTATTTATTGACATTACGGAGTGACTGAAGAGTAATCACCCTTAACTAAAAATTTCATACTCAGCTTGGCTCAAGGCTCTTATTCAGTGGCTTCCTGAGAAATACTGTATGTCAGTGAGACTTTTTTCTCTTCATCCTTCATTGTGATTCTCTGTTAGACCAGTTATTAATGGTGCTATGGTCAAGGATTTTAAAGATTAAAACCATATTTAATAAAGATCAGAAGAAGATGGTTAAAGAAGTTCTCCTCTGTGAATATAAATGTATGCAGATGATGTATGACAGCTTTACTGGCAATTAACTTTTTGACTATCAAATATCCTCAGTTCTCACAATAGAGCTGTGTAGCGTAGCAAAATTTAAAATTGCCCCTGATGATCTTCACTTCTGTACACTTAACCTATGGGAATGTGCTAATATTTCTCGCGAACAAAATGAAAAGGGTTTAGAAAAGAACTGAACTCACACTGTATTGCAGCAGTAGAGAAGACTTGTGAGTGGAGATAAATGGTGCTGTGTAATAGACAAAGAGAGAAGGGGGCTAGAGTCTTAGCTTGAGATGGCCAAAATGCAGAGTAACTGAAAGGAAGGTGAAAATAACACTACATATGAATGACAGCATAGCTGATGGCACAAAACAGAAGAAACAATGCATCTCCATGCATTCTCCTCTCTTACATGTGTGTTTTTGAACCATTTCTCTTGGAGCAGTTTATGTGTGGACAAAGTATAAAATAGTTCTGCCTAACTGGTATTTTTTGACACTAAATTCTGCTTCACCCCTCTCTATCCCAGAGAAGGTGGAAATTAAAGGCCTCTGCTTATATATATATATATATGAGCCTTGTTTCCTTCTCTGTGGTGTGGGCTGGAATACTGATAGCTGTGACTCATTCCTCTTCTACTCACCTAACACCCTTACTGACCAGTTCTCCCATGGAGGACTGCAAGCATGGAGAAAATACTACTCTCCACAGTGCGTTACAAGTCACCTAGAACTTATGGATATTGCTGCCACTTGCTAGGCAGCAAACAGTAACTAGGAATATTTTATTTCTATACCTTCTAGGGTCGCCCTACAGAAAACAAAACAAAGCAAGCAAACAAACAAACCCAGAAAATCTAAGAAAATAGGTATGAATGTAGAAGTAGGTTCTATTAAATTAGATATACGAGCAGCAACTGAGGCAAGAGATAGCTGAATACAGAAAAAAGGAAATAGGTCTTTCAGCAATCAGAAAACATAGATTGACATCAGTTGCTGAGGGAGGACTTCCTCGCATTTTACTAGCCTTTTAGGTTTGCAGTTGTGCATGGGTGGAGTACTCTCAGCAAATAACCTGCTTAATGTTTCTCATGATATCCTAGCAACCAAAGGAGTGCGCTCTATCCCTAAACTAATGTCACCTCCAGCTCCGGAACATAACCCATACTGCTAAGGACGATGACAGAGTTTGTGATCCTTGGCTGATCAGCCTCAGCAAGGTGTTTGTTTGTTTGTTTCTTATATTAATGTAAGAACTCCAACCTTTTCTTTGGTGTAAACACAGAACTGAAATAGAACATTGCTTATTTTGACAGCTGACTTTTATAAATACATGTTCAAATGTTCAACAGCAACAAAGAACATTGCCTGAAGTAAATCCCTGTTAGAGTTATAGTTTATAATCTGCATTCATTATCAAGAAAAATGTCAGAAACCAGTTGGGAAAAATGATGTAAGTTTAAGGAGCTCTAAGAATATGCTATTTTATTTTCCATTTCTTTTTATTTACCACACATTTTCTTAATTCACCATTCTGACATATTCTGTCCTCACGTCATTCTCATTTCTAGTCATTTGTACTGTAAAAAGATGTCACTTAACTCTCCTTGCCCTTTCTCAAACTCTCCTCAACACTAATCTGTATTTTATTAATTGTTAATATTTTTTGTTCAGACACTGTTATAGCATAGTGTCTTAAAATACACATTCTTACTGATGTCACATTTCTGTGGTATATTTAATCTTTCCCCTGTCTCTGCAGACTCTAGGTCCTAAGTTCGGGTCTCTATGTTGCTCACATGATTTCACAGCTTCTTCCAACCTCACATACTATCTTGTTAGTTCTCTTCTTTCATCCTTTCCCCTCCTGTTGCCTCTGTCTTTTTTTTTTTTTCGTCTTTTCCTAGGGTACTATCCCCAACTTTAACCACTTCAGTTTTCAGAGCAATTATGCTTCTATGAATTTATTTTTAAATATTCAACAGATCAGAGAATTTTTGGAGAATGCTCTAAGTTGTCTCTCTCTCCTTTTGTGTATTGTTTTCTTTAATTGCAATTTTCCTGGGTGGGTATACTCTTGGATAATATATGTGTGTGTGTGTATGTGTTGTGTGTACATATCTTGTTAAATCCACCTCACTGGTTTCATAAAAGAATAGAATAAACTGGAAGACACCAGAAGAAATTTTTATATAATACTGCTTTAATAAAAATGTTTATAAAAAGTCTGAATGAAGAAAAATATGATGCAAAAATAAAACAGTTTGTGTGAAATGCAAATAGATCTCTTAATTTTGTAAAGAATGAGAATGGCCTATGTGCAGAAATGGTGATTAGATCCTTATCTGTGCAAAATTCAAGTAATGCTATTCTATCTAGATATAATGTGTCTACCTTAAGAACAAAACACAACCTGATAATCATTTAGTATTCTCATCCTCCTCAAAGAAATTGCTGTGCTTGCTGTTGCTAAGCATTATTTGAAGTTCGAGTGCTTGATTAGATGTCTATATATGTCTGGTCATCAATATATATGACTTAGTAAAGGGACTAATTTGGTTTAGCTGTTTCAAGTTGTTCTGATGAATGGCTGATGTCTGGGTAACTTTTATCTGTTCTTAAAGACACTACTTTGATTTATCACTAACTGAAGTGGTCACAAACACACTGGAGAAAACTCATTTATTTCTGACAAGGGCTTGTAAAGCAAATTAAAGGGAAAGAAAAGCAAGCATATTTTGAAATATGTCTCTAAGTATTTTTCATGAAATGAAATTTTAATCAAACTTCTGAAAAGAAATTATGCAGTTGCATGTGGACTA
>PPHD01018935.1:0-12792 GCA_002909625.1 Bambusicola thoracicus | reverse complement strand
TTCAGAGTAGTCCTTCCAATGAAACTTGAAAGGTTTGGAAATAGTTGACATTTTTATCATGTGCTAATGATAAGACAGAAATCCCACAAAAGCTTCTCGGTGCAACAGTGTATGGAGGAATGCTGCAAGTCATCATACGCTGCCCTTATAGAGCATCCATAAAGGGTCCAGCTGCTGAGAGCCGAGGTACAGACAGGGAACTTCTTCTCCCTAAATACTTTTCAGTTTAGCAAATGCTGTCTCCGGCTTCTCCAGATGCTGCAGCAGACAACCAGAGCAGGGCAAAAAATAGATCTTCTGTTTGATGCTGGTTCTAAAATAATAATGAAAAAGAAGAGCATGAGCAGAAGATGGAACAAACATTTTGCTCGGTAGCAACATGTTGGCTTTGAGCCCTTTGAAACTTCCAGAAGGAACCTGAAGCCTCTCAGAACAAAGTTGTGGCAAATCAGAAGGTGTCGAAAGGAGCGTTTCTGCTGCTTTGAAGTTTGGGTGCTTCTTTTCCCCATTTCTTTTTGCATATGAACAACTCGACTAAACTGACATTTCGGTTTCACAAAGTGACATTTTCTTTCCAAAGGAAACTTTTGGCCAAAAAAATGTCATCTCTCTGCACAGGAAGCGGATACAAAGAGAAAGCTCTCTAATTGACATCCCTTAGAGCGGCTCCAACACATCCCCAACAGAAAAACGAGATGCGAAACCCCAAAACCATCGCTTCGGACAAAGCTGAGCACATGCAGCTCATGTGAAGTAATGCGGACAGCTTTAGGAGCTCGTAGGAGCTTCTGACTGCCGGCACCCGCTTGCTGAGCTGGAGCGGATAACCACCGTGCTGCAGAAGGTGAATTCGAAATAAGGCGACGTGAAGATGTGTTTGTACAGCTCCTCCCTTTGGAGGAAGAAGCCTCTTGTTGGAACACCTCAGCGAGGAGGCCTGGCACCCAGACGGACACCACAGCTCCAAGGGTGAAGTCTATCCCCAGCCCTTCCCACCTGCCCTGTCCTCTGGGCTCAAGTGGCTGCACCTCACCAAATGGGAAAAGCCAGGGATGTCCCCACCAAGGAGAACACCGAGGGCAGGCAGTGCAGGACCGTGTGGCTCCAGCTGCGGGCAGGGATGCGGTCCAGCCCCGGTGATGCACCCAGGGCTGCCACACTGTGCTGGTGACATGCTCCGCAATGTCCGTTTCCAATGTAACAGCCCTGAAAGCAGCCGTGCGACTCTGTTTGAAACTAAAGAGGAAACGGCACGGCTTTGAAGTCAGAAGGTGTATAATGAATTCGACAAAACTTTGTATTTCAAAGCCAGTTCTATTTGCAGAAGCCATCTGCCCAGAGAAAAGCTCGAACACGCACCTCTGACAGGAGTCAAAAGAGTGGAGGGAAACAGATCTCGCCGAGGATGCTTCACATCACCTGTTCCCACAGTATCCAAAATGCCACTTTGTAGTGCAGCGGCTTCCATCCGTATATCAATTACAACGTTCACTTCCAGCTCCCGGAGGTCACTGGCATTTGAAGCCGCTGTCCAGTTCAGTAGCTCCCAGCACTTTCTAATGAGATATGCCAAGAAGACATCACTGCTTGTCGCTCCTAATGATAACTACAAGCTCTCTAGATCTTCCCCGAAGCCACTGCCTTTTTTATCCCCTTCTTGAGGTTTATTGATCTCCCTCTCTCGCTTTCCCTGCGCTCAGTTTCTAAACCACGTGCCGAACCACGGCCCCAGAGACGGCTCCATCCAGGAGGACGGGATACAGCACAGCGTGCAGGAGGGAGCGGAGCCCAGGAGCCAGGTTATCACAGAGAGCACTGAATGCATCCCCGCCGCGGGGCACAGCCACCCACCCCTCCCCGGGGCACCCAGTGGCCACATCGCTCTGTGGCACGCAGCGAGGGCTTGTGCTTCTGCAGCAAAGTGAGGAAAGGGGTGTCGTGAAAAGCTCGGAAGAACTCTGTTTAAGAATTCCCTCTGATTTTACTAGCCTTTCATACGGCTCCTAAGAGCCATTAAAATTCTGTCTGATAACTGCTTCCTGAGAGACGGGAGCTGGGCCATACCACAGCAGTGCCAGGCTCTACCAATAGTCCTCCTGGCATAAAACACACCATTAAATAATAAGCCTGGTTTTATTAGAAATCAGCTTAAAAGCAGTTTCTTCTCATTCCTTAAATCTTGTCTCACTTGTATGGCTCACGAGATACAGCCCTTGGTGAATGTATACGGATCTCACTGCTCTAACATTTCACTGCATAGTAATATTTAATGTTTGTAGCTTTAAAACATTTCTGCCAAATATTTATTTCTTCGTCCGTATTTGCTTGCTCAAGCAGTATCAGCCCTTGCCCACCCAGCCTCACGTTCCAGCCTTGCTAGTGAAGCAGCATTGGATGGGTAAGCAGCCCCACGCCCTGTGGCAGCACAGCAGGAGCCCTGCTAGGAAAAGCTGTGTGGCACACAGAAGGAAAGTGCAATATATTTTCCTGTTGGCCTCGAAACAGCAGCTTTTGGCCCACCTTTTTATACCACCGTGTCAGTGCAAGAAGTTGTTTTGCTGTGTGCATGGACACAGGTCCTCTTGGCTGCAACTCAGGGATGCTTCGGAGCCCCTGGGCCACGCAGACACACGGCAAGGTCCCAGACACATTTATAACCCTGCGACAGAAATGAGATTGCTGGCGCCGGAACACAGCCCCATCTCTGATCTTACAGAGCTAATAATTAAAAGAAAAGAAACCCATGTCTGCGCACAGAAAGAAGTCCAAGACTGGGTCCTTCCTGCATTAGCACAGGGGCCCAGGCTGCACCTGAGCCACGCAGCACCTTCTCCAGCCAGTGTGTGCCAGGGGAATCGTGCACAACAAGGCTCAGCAGCTCCCCACAGCCACACAGCCTGCACACCCATCAGGCCGGAGCACCTGCTGGGGGGGCATAGGCAACTTGCTCTATTGCAGCTGACACCCACCGCTCATATTCTAACCAGAAGAGGCTGCTTAGTGTGGCGTCATCCCGTCGTCCCTTTCAACTTCTAATCTTTGGACGGTGCAATCTTTTTCTTCTTGTTGTTGTTTTTTGGGGCTAATTTACAATCTGGACACCTTCCCACAGCAGGTTACCTCCTGCCCGCATCCAGCCCAGCTGCCGCCTTCAGAGGCACCATGTGGCCAGATGGACAGACGCAGGCGCGCGTCTGTGCACCCGCACCGCTCCCTGTGAAGGGTAAGGGAAGGATAAGGCCAATAGCAATGGCTGGGTTTTTCCACGTTTTCTCTTTCAAATGGCAATATTACGCAATATCCCAAACGGAGTGCTTTTTGTTCCTTTTCTTCTCAGAAACAGATGGAAGAGGCTGGCGGAGCAAGCTGCTGCCTAAGCTGTCATTGCTTAGGTGAGTGGATTGCTAAGTTTCAAGGCACTGAGTTTGGCACTAGGCCTAACCTGAAAAGAGATGCTTTCTGGCCCCCAGAGTGTACGTGGCAGGATGGGAGAGGGAATAGGAGATGGAAGTTGGAACGATGTTCAGGCTTGGAACACAGCAGCAACCTGGGGCTCGACACTCTGAGCCCAGCCCATGGCTGCGAGGGACACGGGGAGAAGGTGCCTCACCGTGACACAGCCCGAATTGTTGCATCTGGAACCTGGGGTGAAACAACAGCCAAATTATTTGCATTCCAACAGCCTACAACTGATGCATTAATATCTACCAGCAATGCCTTTGCATCAGCTTTTTGAAACTCGGACCATTTCTCTATCACACCAAGAGGAGGAGGTCAGTACAGACAAACTCAGTCCAGGCTCGATGCTGCTGTGAGGGCTATTGCAGAGCTCAGCTCTCCCCTGCCCCAGGAGGTCAGGAGAAGCAGGAGCAGAGCTCTGCTCCAGCACAATCTGGCATTTAAATGGCACTGTACTTTAAAAGTGCCTGCGATAAAACAGCACCTCCTTGCTGAGAAGATGCGCTCCCAGCAAGGATCGGGGTCGCATCTGCTGATTTTAATGACAGAAAATGAGCTTGTGACATATTACTGGTGCTATCATTGTAGCACTAATGTGGCCAAGAGATAATTAATGGAAGATGTGTGGTTGAGTCCCTCGTGCCTCTCTCAAAGTCTCAGCCTGTAATTGGTACATTGGCTCTTGCAAAACAAACTGCACTCCTGATACGGCTCAGAGATTGAAACGCAGCACTCCAAAAGAGATGCTTTACTTTAGGAAGTGTCCTTCTAATAAAGTGATTTGAAAATGAAGAGCATTCTCTGTGTCTGGTTGCCAGTGCTGCTCCTCTCTTCAGTGCCGTTCTATATGCCCCCCAGTTTCCCTGCCATGCTTCGGATTTTTGCAGCTAGTGACTCCTGATGACGCATTTTGATGCATTCAGGCCAACCACACACCAGCATGAACCAGAGATCACCATATTTCTGGCTGTAGAGCCAGAG
This sequence comes from Bambusicola thoracicus, assembly GCA_002909625.1. NCBI lineage: Eukaryota > Metazoa > Chordata > Aves > Galliformes > Phasianidae > Bambusicola > Bambusicola thoracicus. Next base: position 8,352 of record PPHD01018935.1, on the reverse strand, counting down.
TAAACGTGGCCCTGTGCCCAGACAGTGTTGGCGGTGGCTGGAAAGCCAAGACTGGGTGTCTAACAAGAAGCTGGGAAAAATCTGCTCCACTGAACGCGTGGGGCAGGAGCCCTCTGCTACCACTAAGGGCATTCCCATACCACCTTTTGGGTGTCAGGAACAGGCACTGCTCTTCCCCTTCCCTGGCTCTGTCCTATTCCTCACAGCCATTCCGGAGCCATGTCTGTGTTTCCTAGCTATGCACAAGTATCTAGCAGAGCAGATAAGGAATGAGGACGGTTGGTCTGATAGCTGCACGGCTCTGCTGCAGGCTCCCTGTGTGGCCTCATCAAGCCACATCTCAGTTTCTCCCCAGAAAATGACTAATAGAACTTCCTTACTTCCCAAGGGAGTAGGAGGATAAAAACAGCAACAACCACAATGTGCGAAGTTATTACAGACATTACTCCGGGCAGACTGTCAGCTTCAGAACTTAACATGCTATCATACGTGGTTCTGACCATGTCCACCCTGTTGGGTAGGACCATACAGCATGGTCCTCTGGAGAAGGTGCCTCTGGTTTCAGGGGTGGACCACATACTGACCATTTCCTGCCTTAGGGGAGAGAGTAACCCCTTTTAACGTATTTCTCTTTTTCTTTTAGGAAAAAGTGGCAGAGGACATCTCTGCCACCTTGGAAACAGGGCACCAGCCCGTGCCCTGCTGTGTGGCTGTCCCCTGACGGGAACTACGAAGCCATACTTGGAGCTTCCATCCCTCCGTCCTTGACAAAAGCAAAAACTAGGGTGTGGAAAGGTGCTGCCAAACCCTGCACCACATCAGCTCTTGCCACAAGTGCTCCCTTGCCTCAAACCAATCTAGGAGGAAGCGCAGCATAAACAGTCTGGTAAGATCTGCTCCAGACGCCTGCTGTGGTACATCAGGAGACTAACATATTAACTCTGAAAAAACCACTAATTCTAAGGAGAACTCTGTACTTAAGGTGGAAGACGTTTTGCAGAGATCAGCAGAGTTTGTCTGGTGCTGAGAAACCAGGGAAACCTGTTAACAGCAGACTCTGTGGATAATTGAGAAAATTAGTCAACGCCGCTTTTAAAGGATTTTTGATTACAATATCGTATGGGTTGGTAATACTTTGCTCTTAATCTTTTCAAATATACACTTGCAATGGTTTGTTTATCCCTTGCTTCTGACTTGCAGTCAAACAGGGGCTCTGCTCCTTCTGGGGTTCCAGTTGAGCAAGCCAAGTAGGTCACTGTACAAAAAATCATTGGACAACACATCCATGCCATACAGGAGGTCATTATTTCTTTTTGTATGTAACACAGTACACAGAACCAGCAGTTGAAGTATCACTTGATAAAAACAACAGCTCTCAGTTATACAAGCTAAGGCTACTGTAAGGGCGACAGAGCGCTGGAACAGGTTGCCCAGAGGTTGTGGAGTCTCCTTCAATGGAGATATTCAAGACTCATCTGGATGCCTACCTCTGTGACCTACGTAGGGAACCTGCTTTAGCAGGGGGGTTGGACTCAATGATCTCTTGAGGTCAACCTTCCAACCCCTACAATTCTGTGAAAGGACCTAAGACCAAGTCCCCTGCCCAGGGGCCAGCATGCAGTGAAGGTGGGAAATGAGTGCTATAGGGTACCCATCACGATGGAAGAGACAAACCTGCCAGAAGAAAGGGGACTGGCCCGAGATGCCCATCCTGGAGCTCAGCAGACTTCCTGAAGCCAGCTTTATTTATTTTGCTGGCAATACTCCACGCAAAAACAGCTTGGGGAAGGTAGGCTGGTGCCCCAGTTTCATCCCATCCCTCTCTTTCACCCTTATTTCATGAGGAAGACGCATATTCCATTTCACATAAGCCCAGGCGTATGCAAGTGATTTCATGTGACCAGCTACATATAATTATCCTAGATGTAGGCCTATAAATGATTCATTAAGATCTGTATCAGCTGGTTATTTAATGTGTCCTGCTAATTAAAACTTTGTGATAAAGACAACTACAAGCTTTCTGTAATTATGCCTCTGGACAGCACAACGTGTTTCCAACCAGTATTTGCAGTTCCTGGGTATACATTGACACCTAAAGTAGGGTAGAAAAATATAGGTTAACTGCTGCTCTTAATAGCTCTTTGTTAATAAGGTTATTGTAGAATTTCATTGTACAACAGCTTGGGACTCTTTTGCATAGTACCGCTTACGTGCACCGTTAGGCGATGATGCACATGCACTGCATTATCCGTTAGTATATATGAAGACCATAGTAAAAAACAACAACAACAACAAAAGCCCATTTCATCTACAACAAGAAATGTGTCTGGCTCTGGACCCTGCTCATTTGGGAAAAAATATAATGAAATAGAAATGCGGACCAAAGTTACGTTTGAGGAAACACAGCGTGTTTCACCCTACAGGATCAAATGTGGAATTTCCTGCTCAAACCAGAGATCCTGTTTGGCTGTGTGCAAGCTTCTTTCTAGTACAGTCCACAGACCTGAGATGACCATCAGCTGTATATATCAATGCCAGCAGGAAAAAACACAATGACTTGGGAAGCACATCAGACAGTGTTTCACTGCTCCAAAAAAATAATTACGCTAAGTTTACATCAGTGTAACCAAGTAGGTCTAACATAGTTTGTCACCAGTCTTATTCTCTCAAAAATATGTTTGGTTTCAAAGAGAATACGCCTATGTGTGAAACAGGTAGGAAGTGTAAAATGTTTTCTTGGGATGGCTACCGATGTAATAAAATGTCAAAAACAAATGATAAATGCTAAGTAAAAGAAGCTTTTCCTAAGCAGCTTATGCTAAGAATATAAATCTTCCCTCACTACCAAAAGACTACATTAAGTGTAGTTCTTCTAATCTCATTGGCAGCCTGCTATCACTGCCGGATAAGAATAAGATCGATCGTCTCGATGGCTCTTCCAAGCAGACTCTGCCTGGTTAATCACGATGGGAGATGACTGCCCTTCTGTTGACATTTGGCATCTCCTGTCATCACTGGAGCAGGGCACGTTTCACCCAGGGGGATGACTCAGGTAAAACTTGTTGGTTCATATTAGCCACAGAGCATTGCCTAAACCCTAAAGTCTGCATCCCATGGGAGCAGTGCAGTAATCTATTTTAATCTGTTGTTAATTTCTACAAACATCAGTTGGAGAGAAGACACCATGAAAGCTATAAAACAGCTTCTAAAATGAATTTGAGTCCCTCACAGGTGTCCTCCACCACTGTGGTCAGCACCAGTAACTCACCAATGTTGGCAAAGTAAACTCCATGCCATGCCCATCCTTTCCAGCTTCTCATATCCACACAGTGTCGCATCCTCATAATGTAATGCAAGACAGAACTAGAATGCAGTAGGTAAAGAAAGCCTTTACTATGTGTTAACATTTTTACAGACACATTGACCTTGTGCCTGTAATAGCACAGAAATATTATCTAAAGTAAAGTATTTAAAGTATCTAGAAATCTTGGCCATATCAGAGAGACTCTTGTACAAGAAAACAAGTTTCCTACAGATCTAAGTCGCATATCATCTTACAGTAGCTCCTCTATTTCTTCTCAGCTACTCTCATGATATAGTAGAAGTGATTACTCTGTAGTCACTCCAGTCTCAACTTTTTCTTAGTGTGAGAGGTCTTACTTTCAAGTAAAGTTCCTCAGTGCCCCATGATAACAGCCATGGCCCTGTGCAGATTCCCTGATGGTTCCTCGGGGGCACACCCAGCACAGCCTTCTCCTCAATGGGAACATTTCACAGGGTTTCTCTACCCAGTCATCTACTTTAATTAAACTGATAGGAACGTAACTATGTTTGAAATTCCTGCTTAGAGTTTATCAAAAGTGATTCAGACTGGTCAGCCTCAAATAAGGAGGTACAGACCAAATGTGTATTAAATTCTCAAATCTCTCACGGGACAAAGAAGTTTATGCAACAAGACTGTGCATCCCAGCTCCAGCCTATGATGGCTACGATGGCATCAGCACGTTGTTATTAGCTTGTTACTGTCTGTGAGGAATGTGGGATGTAGCAGTAAAATGACCAGATTTTAAACTAAATTTAAGCAGCATTGTAGGGCAGGAGCAACAGGTTGCAGATGAGGCTTGGTTAACTGAAGGCATGGATGCAGGGCCATGGCAGTGCAGGGATGGATCCTGAGCAGGGTGTGCTGTACTTAGACCCAGCAAACATCCTTCTGACATGAAATTGGGACAAAAGCAGCATGAACCCCCAAAAGCCTGAACAGACTGGGAGGAGGAAGGGCTCCCTACCAGCTCACACAGACCCCAGAGTAGCATTGGAGTTGCGTGCAACAGGGACAGGCCAAAAGGAAAATCCTAAAGCCACTTACTGCGTGCCCCATACTCAGTGGGCACTCCATGCCTCAGCCTTGAGATTTGCCATGCCTTCCTGCTTGTGCATGGTTTGGGTGCAGCAGCACTGCTGCAGAGACCAGAAATTCCCATTGAAAAGGCAATTTCACTGAATAGTAGAGGTGCCTGAGCAGCAGAAATGCAGCTTCCCACTTGAGATATGATAGTTTGCTGTGGCCTTTGGGCGACACCATCCTGGCATTCCCTGTCCAAAAGCAGGTAACAGACATTGACTGATAGTAAGAAACAAATCCCTGGAAAGATATGGAAATGGAACAGGATTAGATGTCTTACTTAAGGGCTGGAAGGAGACAGGGGTTCAAATGCAGAACTGGAGGAAAGATGCTCAAACAATAGGCTCTGAGCTCCAGGTTTGTATGCTGCTTGGCATGTTTGGCAGTATGCATCAGCACCAGCTTCTAATCTCAGTCAAAAGCCAAACCCAGTAGGCACCGCGTGGATCACAGAAAGGATTAGCCAGCAGATTGTAAGCAATAGTTGCAGGAGTTGCTGTGCCTATTGTGCAAGCATTTTGTGCTGAGTATACAGAAATTCCTGAGAAAATGAGGATGCCTTGGTGAGAACATAACTGAGATTTTCAAACAGAAGTAATGGGGTATTCTGTCTTTAGCTTCAGGGATAATCCATCAATATCACTGCATACCATTCCTAACTCTGCATCAACCAGATTAGCAAGGACTGCAACTCACACGTGTACTATGAAGCAATAAAGACGAGCTACTTACAAGATGATCCTCTGAAGCATTCAGACTACCTTCTCCCATGAATAGGCCCTACTTTCTTTCATCACAAAAGTGCCTCTATCATAAGGCAGAATGTGTGGGAGAGTCAGTGGGTCCATGGGAAAAAAAAATCAGCAGAAATTAGAAAAATTAACATTTCTTTAGGAGAATGAAAAAACTGGAGATCATATAGATGTTTTTTCTATTGAAACACACACTCCTAGCCTAGCACCTACTTCCAGGAATAGCTGAGGGCTGGCATCTTGGATAAAGTCGGAATCACTTGAGTTACCGTAACTCAAGAGGAGCTCGTTTGAGGACAACCAGCTTGGCTCCAGCAGCAGCAGCCACATCACAGACCACACTCAGTCTAAATATCGCAGCTTCACTGAGCTTGGGCTTCACCATTCACCTCCCAGTAGAGCGGTTTAAACCATTCCCAGTTCAAGCTAGAGGTGGGCAGAGAGAAGCCCACTGTGGGTAGTCTTCAGGTCAGGCTTCAAGTTAGTGAAGAAAATAAAAAGCGTGGATTTTTAATTATTAACTTCCTTTGGTATTCATCCTTTTATAACTTGTGATGTCTTTATGTAATATGCCTCTAATTTCACCACCATTTCCTTAAGAAAAATGAGATACACTCTAATAAGTCAGACCTAAAGCTTGCCAGTCTGGATGCGTTGGTAGAGGAGACAAAACAATCCCTCACAAAGACGGGTTATTGCTAACCTTGTCAGCAGGCATAAAGAAAACCAAGGGGAGTTATGTGCACTAATTGTGTTATCTTTCTGAGCTTTGTGATCATAAAAACCCTCAGGGATTTTCTGAGATGCTCCCTCTCTGTCAGGTGCAGATAGAAAGTGTGCTCAGAGTGTGTTCCTCAGATACACAGCAATAACAATGAAATCACAATTATGATAAATGATGAACAGTAATGAAATAATGGTAGAAGGAGCATGTGCTCCCACTTGTCCACCTGCCTTCTGTGCACTACAATGGGCACCCATCTACCCTGGCAGGACCAAATCCTCTTTTTTTTGGACCTGAAAAGCACATGCTCACACACAGTGGAAGTCAAAGGACATTTGCTGCTGAATTCCTAAATGAAAGAGATTTCAGTGTGAGGGGCTGGGCCATGTCAAAGAGCCCTTTAAGCTTTGTGCTCTGGTGGAGCTGGTGGCAGCAAAGAGCACTTTGTTGGTCACGTATACAGCTGGGGCTATCGCCTTGCACAAGCCTCCTCAGCAGCCTCTGATCTAGGGAAAAAACTCATGAACAACGAGGATATTAAACCACATGAGCACTGTCTCGTCTGGTTTAATGCCAAGGCATTAGAGGGAAAGGAGGACATCTGTGTCTTCTCTGTGAAAACTCCCCCATCACCCCTTGGAGCAAACCAATTTAACTAATGGGATGAGATATGGAATTGCAAATGCTGTTCACAGCTACAGTGTGTTGAAGTGAATATCCCTTTTGGAGGATGAATTCAACTTACTTTTCTCTTTGAGGTCTAGTTTCCAGCTTGCCTCCACGTTCACAAGACAGACTTCATGTAGATATGTAGTCTTGGTGTTTTTCTAATCACAGGTGTTGAATATGAGACAGGTGTATGTCAAATTAAGGCCCATTATTTGTAATTAACTTAGCTTTTGCAGAACAGACAAAACAATTGGAGAAACTGGAAGCTGGAGATCAAGCAGTTGTTGTTGGATCCAGTTGCTGGCTTTACTTGACCCAAGGCAAAGCCCACTCTCTGAGTCCAACACAAACTCTCCCATCGGCTTCAAGTATGGGCAGTTATGTGCCAAAAGAGCACCAAAAGAAAACCCTTGGGCTGCTTATAAAGATCTAGAGATGGTGTGCCTGAAATAAGAAAAGCAAGCATGCATAAATATCCATCACACATACAGACTGTTTTCATAAGCAAAACAGCAGTAAAACCATCCAGGCATGTTGTCATTAACTGTGAGATTAGGAATTTTGTTCACCTTATTCTAGGCCTGGCAATGATCTAGCTACATACAGAAGTGGAGAAGTTGCTGCTTAGGTGTAGTGCTGCATCTGACACAATGCATGCTTTGATTGTGATCTTGAACATCGGAGCATCTTATAATCCACTGATTTTCTAGGGAGTGGACTAGGAGGCTGTAAGTGGTGGAGCAGCTAGTTATTCCCTTAACCCTCTTCCTTCCTCTGCCTCTCATTTCTAGGTGGACAATAATCTAGATTATCTTTTATGATTGCTAGAGTATTCTTGTAATGCAAAAAATAATCAAATCAATCAGCACTAAAAAAAAAGCAGACGAAATCTTTAGAAACAAAGCAGAGCCCATAGAAGGGACACGGCTAATGTTCAGCTCTGATCACAAGGCTGCAGAAAGAAAAAAAAACTGAAATAAAATTCCAAGACAGCCCTTGAACAATACACAAGAACAAAACAAACCTAAAGGCTTTGCCAACTCACCACATGAGGAAATTCCTTCCTATCCTAAGCACAGCCAGGGATTCTGCAGTGTGTCCAGGAGCAAATATCATTAGGGCTGATCTAGCTTGTTTTTTGTCCAGGCGTGACATTGGCACTCAGAAGATGATGCTGGTTTTTGATCTTGCTTTTCAATAATTACACAAGGAATCTCCCACGGCAAAAAAAACTCCAAATACTGATTAACCTTTTAGAGCAAAAGCCAGACTTTCCAAGTGTTTGATCTAAACTCAGTTATTTTTTAATTTCCAGGAGTGGTGTTTCTTCTTCCTGTCCTGAAGATCTCTTAAAGACATGCCATGTCAAATCCTACACAGAAATCTAAGGCCCACGAGGGGTTAATGCATTTAAGCTGTGAAAACATGTTTCTGTAAGTAAGCGGCAGTACAGCTATGTAGAAATCTTGAATCTGCAGAAATTTCACATACAAGGAATGTCTTGCGGTTCTCAATGGAGTCAAGTTGCCCTCGTACTTTCCACCCCTAGGGTGGTGGCAGCTGCTGTCTGAGAGGGCAGGCAGCATGGGGCTCTACCCGAGGCACCTTGTGGGAAGGCGCTGAGCACGGTGGGTTCTGAGGAGCGCAACTGGTGTTGAGGGTATTCAGCACTACAAAGGATCTGGCCTTTAAAATGTTCTTTGCTGCTGCAGGGCAAAATAACTAAAACATCAGGGCATATCATGTTTACGTACCGATGTCTTGCATGTCCAGGCACTTTATGCTAAGTCCTCAGAATGACC
>PPHD01018934.1:0-14326 GCA_002909625.1 Bambusicola thoracicus | reverse complement strand
TTTGAAACAAGAAGCGAGTCTGGAGTGTTGGGCAGCCTTCACCAACAGAAGCCTTAAAAGCTGAAAACTCCAAAAAAAAAAAAAGTGACATTTCTGACCAATACACTCAACCTTTCAAAATCAAACTATTAAAAACTCAGACTAACGTAGATATAGAAAACTAGTGGTTCAAGGTCTAAAGTCTGACTACACTCCATCATAATATAAATACTTCCTCTATTTATTATATAAAAGTTGAACACAAATTGCTGTCTCGACAGTCACGGATCTCTGTCTCCACAATAAGTGTGGAATACCCATCAAGAAAACTCCAACTAACGCTCCAAGTGGTATTAATTGGGCATGGAAAGCCACCCAAATTCTTTCCGTAGCATTCAGTTCCTTCTTCCTCCAAGACCTGATAACTGACCTCTATCCAGAGGCCGTTCTAAAAATTATAGTGGCTAAACCCTATAAGTTAGGCAAATTATGCCAGAAGAGTTTCAAACCCAGATGCAGCTCAGTGGGAACATCAGAGCTCAAAAAACCAACCGACCAAAAAAACCCATGTTTCATTTCATTAGCCACTTTACAGGACTTTATTATTGCAAAGAGAAGAAAAAAGATTCACCAACTACTGCTTTGGACATGTCATGTACCTACTTACAAACAGATTACACATACAGTTCAGTGTAGTGCTTTTATTTTTATTTTTAAATGCATCTCTGGGACTTCCAGATACATCCATTTTAAGCTGTATCCTTGATTACGTGTATCTGAAGTTGTTACTGAAATTAAATGTAATTGGAAGTTAAAATCTTAGCCCAAAGTTCAGTACTGTGTATGCAGTGGCATATCGAGTTACATTTTAGATTGTGCTCATTTCACTATTATAAAACAGCGAAAGTGAACCGTCACAGATAGAGACAAATGGATCAACGAGCTCATCGGAATGAAGCAGAATGTTTTCACTCCGCCAGACTGTACTGTGTGTAGAATCAGGAACAGGACAGATGAGACAATCCATTGCCAAAGTCTTTTTTGTAAACTTGGGTTTACTCTTAGTACTGTACAGTATTGAATTCTAAAGCACCCGATAAACGGGCATCGAATCAGATAACAGTGAAACAGCCTCGTTCATACTGAACTCTTTAGTTCTGTGGTGCAGCGCTCGCAGTGCCTTATGGCAGTTGTCGTAAGCACACTTCAGTATTCTTATGCTGTACAAATAAGTTTAGTTCCAATGCTCTATGTAGCATTCCAAAGGAAAACCGTAATGTTATGCAGAGTGCCGCTGCAGTTCGGTGGGACACGTAGTGTTATGTGAAGTGATGGAAACGAAAACGTGCTCAAACACTGTTGCACATTCCCTAAGACAATCAAATGTACACAAAGGAAGCTAGAAAATTTGAACTAAGATTTTCTTAATGTACATTCAGCTTGGCACAGTGCAGACTAAATTTAAGACATGAAAGACGAACCGTGTAATGAGCAGAGCTACTCTTTAACTAACATGTCATTTTTCCAGACGCCAAAATTGCACTCTAGTTTGTTTGTTTGGAGGGGAAGGGGAAATTAGTTAGCAGAATTTGTAGAAGGGAAAAGAGCTGTACAGGCCAGGTATAATTTATACATTTTCAAAAAATAATCCTACAGTCCCCAAAGGGAGAGATTATTGTCGTGGAATGACTCCCTCTATACGATATCCAATCCTCCTCACGCTGCATTAACCTCTCAGCAACTGTAAATGAGAAAAATAAAGGAGTTAAACGTTTGTACTTCATGAGGCAAAAAAGCCAAGCTATTTACACTTACAGTAGAGCACATTCACTATTTATACAGCTCTTAAGAGCTCAATTCTTAAACCACTTAAATAAATGCTAATACAACATCTGCTTTACAATGAGAAGTTACGCAACACAAAGCATTTAAGCAATGCTGGCTGTTACCAGTACAAATTTACAGCAAGATAAGCTGACTAATACAATTGAGACTAGATACTCCAAGCAGTAAACATTACAATCCAGCCAATTCTATCTCACCTCCATTTCCCACAGCTATTGCTACTTCAGTGAAGTGAGAACTGTCTGGGTACCACCTACCCACCTAACAGCTGCTGCTCTTTTGGAAAGACAAGGTGGGAATGAAGAGATTACTTAGCACTAATGAAGTTTGGTTTCTGTAGGGAAGTAACAACTGACTGACTCTCTCTTCATTTAACAGACAATACCGAGAATAGTTTGCTAAATGGCAGTCTCCAGATATGAAACAGCGTATCATGTTTCAGCTGTACCAGAAGTTCCAACCTAACCAGAAATGCAGACGTTTGCTATCTCAGTATGAACCCTCAGAAGAAAGAAAATAAAGAAAAAAAAAACAGTGTTCTACTCATAATTGCTCAACTCAGCATTATTATAGAGCAGCAGGTAACATGCTTATACTGAAAATCTATGAAAGCTTTACAACTGCCTAAAGGGACTCTGCGAGCATATTATGTCATTGGTTTCTTTTGTCATTTGGTTATTCTTGGCTTGGTTTTTTTTTTGTTTTTTTTTGTTTTGTTTTGTTTTGTTTTTTTTTTTAACTTAGCTATTTTTCTCTCCTTGACAATTTATCTACCAACAGTCCAGAAGTCCAAGTGCTAAGTGTGCTAAGTCTCCTACTTAAATTCCCCAGGACCAACAATGAAAGTTCCTTCTTCAAAGCAAGATAAAAGCTCAAAATTCAGCCTCTCATTGCTGACTATAAGGGTACTTAAACTACTTGATAAAGATGTATGACATTTAGTAGTCTCTCTCTCTCTTTACAGATCTGGGCAGCACTATTTTACCACAAATATCCACATGCTCAAGGCACCTAAAATAAATTAGGTCAATCACACCTCCAGATGCCTCTGCATTGGGCAGCTAAACTAGACTGCCTTCATAGTAGCTGCAAGACTAGCTTCATCACACCAAAATTATAATCAAACATCCACGAATTGCCACCTCCTTGGTCACTGAAGGTAGATGTTATTTCAAATTAAGTTACATTCCACTTCATCTTCTACCTTAAGAAAGGCTACTGAACAGAACCAGGTTCCTCTAACTTGTTCTACAGCCTGAGTTTCTTCCCTCAATTACAGCGAAAGACTTAAGAAGACATTCAGCCAACAACAGTAAATAAACAAAAACAAGATTAATATAAGCCACTCCAGAGCCATTCAACAAGAATGAGTTAAGGATTCCTTAAGGGCAAGGAGTTAAGCACCACACAATCATGTTGGAAGTATCTTCCAATTGAAGATACAGATAATCTTAACTAAGAATTCCTAGCAGATGTTCATATTAGAACACTCAAAAGACAGAGGAAGCAGCAAAGCTTTTCTGTTCAGTGGCTAATAAATGAACTACAGTGCAGATGTTAATGAAAGAGACTTAATTTGGTGAATAATTTATGTATGAGTACGTATGACTCAGTTTAATGACTTATGAGATTAGAGATGTAGTCTCAATTTTAGAAGTGCACATATTGATTTCAATTACTGTAGCTGTATTTTAATTAGTACATTTAAATTCACTGGGCAGACATTACTTTTACCATTAAATATCTGCAAATTACCAACACACAAAACACTGTACGTAGTTGGTAAAAACAGGAAGCAAACTACATATAAGAGGGTCTTTTTTACTCCATTTAGGGAGCTACACAAGGAAATACTAGCAAGCCAGAAGAATGCGAAGACTCCACTCCCTTCCCAAATATTAGCTATTTGCTGTGGCTGGTAACAATATCCTATTGACTTTACTTTGTTCTACTGCAGAACTCCAGCATTACTGCCTGACAATAAACATTAGCCGCAAAACAAAAGCAACTGCGTTCATCAGATGCACACAGATACTGATTCTGTAACTATAAATTCTGGGCAAAAAAAGTTTATGACTATTCATGTGATTTTATGCAGAAGAATGGGTAGTAATAAAGCTAACACAAAAGCAGTCCAGCTGCACATTTAAAACTAATCCTTCAAGGCGAACTTACACTTTGTCCTGCCGTCCTCCACCTCCACGCAGTGCAACCGGCTGGCTGTTCTGAGTGAATGCACCTCCCCCACGAATTGCACTTGGATGAGTTGGAGAAGCTGCTGGATGTTGGCCAGGACGGATGGGCTTAGCTGCAGGAATAGAGACATGACTTACAGGTTTATATGTAACACTTTCATCATTCAAATTTACTAATGCTTTATTCTACAGTGTCCTAGGAGTAATAATCAAAATTGAATGCATTTGAAATTAAATGAAAACAAGTTTAGGAGATGATATTTTCAGAACTTGTCAGTTTAGTACTGAGCACTGAAAAACAGACAAAGGTGTTCCTTTTTCTGTCCCTACTAGAATCAAAGCTAACAAAGTTTTGAATAATCATCTTCCCATGTATTATCTGCTCCACCTAATGGACGTCCTTGTAAGAGCACCATTTCTTGACAGGAAGAACTCAGTTCATCACTTAAGTTTTATAAGCATTATGTTCCTGTAAAGAATTGTACCCCACTGCCCACCTCACACCTACCACTAGTTACACCGCTCTGCCAGCATTTCTGCATATGGGTTACTCCACAAATAACACTGCTCCATGCACTACTTACCAGCACACATTATAATACTTGCTATATTTCAGAACTCAAAACAAAGCAGTTTTGACAGGCAATTCACATGCTGCATGTGCTCTCATAACACAAACACTGTTTGCAGTGAGCACTGCACCAGCTTCTAACACTTCATACAAAACTAGACAACCTTAAGAAGTTTAGCCATATTAGGATCATGAAAAAGACCTTTAAGATCTAGTCCAATCATACACCTATCACTAATAATGCCTATTAAACCCTGTACCACATCTACATGCTCCTTGAACACCTCCAGGGGCAGTGACCCCAGCACCCCCCTGGGCAGTTGCCAGGGAATACAATACCCACCTCACCACAACCTCCTGCCTTTCAGACAGTTGTAGAGAGCGATAAGGTCTCCCTGAGCCTCCTTTTCTCCAGGCTAAACAATCCCAGTTCCCCCAGTCACTCTCCCTGAGACTTATGCTCCAGACACCTCACATCTTCACTGCCCTTCTCTGGATACCCTCCAGGGCTTCAGTGTCTTCCAGGTCAGGAGGCTGAGTACTCAGAGGATAAACTGGTCTGACTGTTAAAGACAGATGTAAAGAAGGCACTGAGAACTTGAACCTTTTCCTTACCCTCAGTCATGTTTCCCACTGCATCCAGTGAAGGACTGAGACTCCCCTTGGCTCTCCTCTTACTATTAATATATTGGCAAAACAATTTTTTGTCATCTTTTACTACAGTGGCCAGGTTGAGCTCATGCTGAGCTTTTGCCTTTCTAGTTTTCTCCTTGCACATCCTATCAACATCCTCATGCTCTCCTCGAGTTCTGTGCCTTCTTCCACAGCAGATAAACTATTTTTCTCCAGGAGTCTCAGCCAAAGTTCCCTGTTCAGCCACAGGGTCTTCCTCCCTGCCAGTTCATCGTACAGAAAAGAGGGACAGCCTGCTCCTGCACCTTTAAGATTACTTTCTTGAGGAGCCATCCAGTCTTCCAGGACTACTCTGCCCTTCAAGTCTGACTTCCAAGGGACCCTCCCTACCAGTGTCCTGAACAGTTCTAAGTCTGCCCTCTTGAAAACCAAGGCAGCAGTTTTGCTGACCTCACCAAAAATTTCCTGACTTCACCAAAACTAGAGAACTCTACCATTCCATGGTTGCTCTGCCCAAGACAGCTCCTGACCACCCTGTCTCCCACCAGTCCTTCTCTGTTTGTGAACAGCAGGTCAAGCAGGGCACCTCCCTGGGTAGGTTCTCCTACTAACTGTATCAGGAAGTCATCTCCCACATGCTCTAGAAACCTCTGACTGCCACCTCTGCTCTGTACTGTATTTCCATCACGTAACAGTGAAGTTTAAGTCCCCCATGAGAACAAGGGCTGTTGATTGCATGACTTCTGCCAGTTGCTCAAAGAATGCCTCTCATCTCTTCATCTTGGTGGGGGTCTGTTACAGACCTCATTGGTCTTCTCCCCAATCCTCACCCACAGGGACCCAACCTTACCAAGCTCTGCAACATCAAAACAGTGTAACACCGAGAGCCGTGCCATCACTCCACCTTCCTTGCCTATCCCTACTAAACAGATGTGTTTAGCTTTCAGCAGACAGAGCTTTAGCTATAGAGCAACTATAGGTAGCAACTACATCAGAGAAACACTTCTCAATTTCTGCTCAGCAGGAAACCAATCTCCAGTAGCACAGGCCTCGTTTAATCAGACATTTAACTACAGGAGGCTTTATACCTGTGATAATTTCACTAGAGAAATCTATTGTCTTAGAGATCTCTCAAGACAAAGCAAGAAAGCACCAGTCTTTGCATCACCCACTTAATACACCTCAAAAAACACTTCAGTCTGCAACAGCTCTTGATGTGCCTAGAGAACACAGGTTCAACTCCAGCTCTCACTGCAGTTGCATTCAAATTTAAGCAAAGTGTATTGATTAATGAAGATCCGATAAAGGACAACAAAAAGGCAGGACCACAAAGTTCCTGCTACTAAAAAAAAAACCACAAAAGAAACGAAGAGGCACAGGTACATCCTCCACAGGTGTCTCACACCCTCCTAGCGCTCAGTATTTGACAGCATAGCTACAGGTGGGAAGGAAGACCAAGGGAGTAATACTATCTTCCCATCACACAGTAAGAAAGACTACCAGCTACCACAATTTTTTTTTTTTTTTTTTTTTGTCTAGGAGTGATAACTGAATGCTACATGTTTTAAAACAAAGAACCAAAAAAGGAAATCAACTTGGTGATCATTGGATGGTAGATGTGGGTTTCTGTCTGCACCCGCCCATACAGAATCTAGAGAAAGGAAGACAATTATTGTTATTTTTGAATGCAACGACTTAATCCCTCTTGTTGCCTTGGAATACCTAGCTAGCCTTCAAAATTCTTATGAAGCAACTGTTAATAGAAATAAAAATGTGCATTCAGTGTATTGTTTTGTTCTAGGAGGCAGAACACACATTCAGACTAGAATTCTAGATAAAACTTTCCCAGCTTACACAATGGATCACAGAAATGACCCATTTGATACAAAACATAAAACACACACACAGTCCAACTGTTAACCACAAGAGAACTCGCAGAACAAAACATGGCATGTTCACGAGTGGATCCAACTATGGCTGAAAAATACACACAGAAGTAAATCAGAGGAGATGGAAGTTTTAGGAGCCAATGGATTCTTTACTAACCGATTTGTGCAGAATGTCCCCGTCTGGCCATATTTTTGGATCTTACAGCTTCCTTTATACGATCTACTTCCTGCTGATACCGCTTGCGATCACGAGATGCATTCTCTTTGGCTTCCTTCAGTGCAGACTCCAAAGCTTTAACTCTTTCAGCTGTAGCCCTAAGTCGCTTCTCCAGTTTAGGAAGCTCACAGCGAAGATCTGCGTTATCACGTACCAGCTACAAAAAGTAAATGCATGAGTCTCTTGGTTCCTCTCTTCATGGGTAGAACCCGCCAGCACACAATCCCCTGAACAGGCATACTGTCTAGTATGTACAACAGAGCACCTATCCTAGTCAGCTTAAACTTTTAGTAAATGGAATAGTTCAGCACTAAGATTGTCATTTGAAAATCTGTTACTGTTAAAGAATATGCCATCCAACATAGACACTTGTAGTCCACATGCTGTCAGGGACAAACAGGCATCCCCCAGATTGAGACACTGACTCTTAACATCAGCTTCCAGTCTTCTTTGGTTTAAACACAACTATTTTGTTGCATACCCACGTGTACTTCAGGTATCTATTGAATTATTTCATAGGAAAATTTTGGCCTACTGTTTTATATCATGTAATATATTCAAGGTATCAAAATACTTTCAGAACAGTTACTTCATGAACAATGCGTCATTCCCATGATAGTGCAGCTTAAGTAGTCTGTTAGCTTTTGATGAAATTTGAAATTAGGTCTCACTGTACCTGCTTGTGAACCTTTGTAAGCTGTTCAAGATTATTCTCAAGGAAAGAAATCTTCTGTTTTTGTGCAGCACTGCCCCCTGTATCATCCGAGTCAATCTCAGCACTCTGCAGTAACAAAGGCATGGGAAGGGAGAGAAGATACAGAGTACAAATCTGAATTTACATATTAAAATCAAAGCAGAAAAAAAATACAGATCAATTTCAAACTCAGTTCTAAACTATAATGTACACAACAATCTCAGAGACACCAAGAACCATTACAGCACCACATTACCTTTTTCACTCTAGTAGCCAGATCCTGAACAAATAGCTTCCGAAGGTTGTGGAGAGTCTGAAGTTCTTTAGCCTACAGTTGAGGAGGGGGAAAAAAAAAGAATTACTTCTGAAGGAAAAAAGCAAGTAACTCCATTTCCTTTGGAACATACTTCGATGAGCTTACCACAGTCTCTTCCAAACCCTTTAAATCTTGCCTCGCTTGTTCCCGTCTGTCCTGCATAACCCTGAAAGAGAATACATTCATCCTAATGCATCTGAGAAAACTGGAAATGCTTTAGGAGACGAGAGTGGTAAACTACATGGTTCAAATGAAAAACACCTATTTTTCAGCTGAAGCCCTCACAATTATGGATATAACCAACTGATCACACAGCAACTCAAATTCCTGTGGAGCAAGGAAGAAAGCTGCAAACGGCAAAGAGGGAGAGCTTCTAATACTGAAAGGACACAAACAAGTACTTTCAGCTATCTAAGTAATAAATTAATAAAATGAGCGAAGGAAGATTTTTCAGAATCAAGTTCAGTAACACCAGTGAAAATCTTATTCTACAAATGCTCTTCTCTTCAATCATCTGTGAATGTGTTAAGTATCAAGTAATGGATATGGGATTTTCTCTTTTTGTTCCACCACCTCACCTCCACTACATCTGCCAAAGCTTGCACCATAAGCAATGGAATCTCAGTTTCCAGGAATATAACCCAACAATACTGCCCTGCAGAGCTCCTGTCTTCCTACTTAACGTGAAAGCACTGACTGCACTGCTAACACTCTTGAAAGTTCTCCTCACCCAGTTAGATTACCAGATCGCAGCTAAATGATTGAACATCTGAGATGATCAAATATGCTTAAGAATCTATCAGCATTCTACCCATTTTCCAGACCTCACTGGAAAAGTAGTTGTAGACACCTTATACAACTATTTAGGTCAATAAAATGTGAATAATCAGCATTATTTCCGGTCTGTCCATTGCCAGCACATTTCTGATGTGCAATGGAAAATAACTGGACTGAAGGAGGAGGACACAGTATCAGATGAATTTTTAATGTTTCTTGCAGACCCTTGGAAGAGCTAGGTTTCTAACACAGCAAGTCTCTTTAAGAGATCAGAGCTGCATATTTCTTTTATTAGCCTGCAAAACAAGTGTGGTATGTTTATTGAATCTTCTATTACGAGAAAATCTATTGCAACTGATGGTGAGAGGTATCTGGAATAAATACGGTGGACTTATAAGACACACTATTATTCAAATTTCAGTCAACTTAACCAAAAACGTATGTCCTGAAAACAATGTGCTGATTATTGCTTACTCATACAGATCAATCAAGTCTGATTGTTTGAACTTCTACAATTTAAGACAGAACTACCTAACTAGCTAAACCACACAAGAACTAGAAACAGTAAGGATCTGTTATGTTAATGGAAGTCTCTTCTAGTCTTACAGCATGCAAAACTTAGCTATAAAAATGTGAAGTTAACTGCTCCATCCTGTAGCACATTAACACTGAAAATTACCAGGCCTTCTGTCACATAAAACCATGACACCTTTGCACCCCTCATTATTTTACTTCCAATTATATATACTAAGGAGGTGAAAAAGGTTCTAAAAAGATTAAATTCAAGGTGGCTCTGGAGCCTCCCTTTAATAAGCATACCTATCACACAGTGAATGCAACTTCATCATCATGTCAGGTCACTAGTTAAAAAGAAAAAGCTCCTCCACACACTTGTTTTATGTGAGATTATCACTTACGTAAGCTCATGTAGTTTTCTACTTTTCTCCTGATCGGTTGCTTTCAACTTCTCATGCTCAACTCTAAGACGTTCCTGTTCAAGCATCATCTTCTGATTTTGGCTAAAGACAAAGTTAATAATCAGATGTATTTTTAAAAGGATGGGAAAGGAATATGTCTTTGATATCTATTTAATTAAGTTAAAGCAGAAAAGACCTTTGTTGTATCACTGTCATGACAAGCATCCAGAAATCCATTAAACTGCAATCCAAGTTATGTTATCAATAATTAGAAACTAAGGTTTCTGATGTGTTGTCACAGTCAAGTGAATCTATCATAAATGACATCCAGTAAAGTGACAGAAATAAGGTACTGCTGAATAAGAACCCCTGCCACTTCCATCCCACTGTCCTTCTGTATTTGCACAGTCTAGAGGCATCTGCCATTACCAAAATGATGATAATTGCTTACTCTTGGAGTTCAGTGATCAGTTTCTCCTTTGCATCAACTTCATCTCGTAGGCTACTGATTTGTTTCTGATGTGTCTCACGATGGCTCTGAATCTGCTGTTCCACAGCTTGCTGTTAGAAAAAAAAAAAAAAAAACCACAAAACTTACCTTGACTTCATTTGCAGTTTGAACCTTATTTAAGTGCTCTTTCTCCATCTCATGGACTTTTTCTAGAAATGGAAGAAAAGAGAAGACTTTTCAGCCAGGTATCTAGGCTGTCACACAGAGGATGAAGGTAGTTCCCCTTTCCTCCTCTCCCACACCTTAAAATTTGGAAGTTGTATATCAGTTACAATCAATAACATAGATATACATCTTTAATCCTACTCTTAGCAGTTGAACACAGCCAGTACGCATTCCTGTTGACTAATTCTGTAAGTTTAGTAGCAAGAAGCTACCTTGTAGCTCTCTGTCCTTCAATGTAGACAGACCAATTTCCTGTTTGTTACATATTTCAATTGGGGTGGGGGATGGACAGACAACAAAAAACTACTCCTACCTTGCGCTCGCAGTTGAACAAGTTCTTCATTAAGAGAATCCACAGACTCTTCCAGTTGTCTCTTTTTCTGTTCCACATTCTGGAGATATTCAGTCAACGACTTGATCTTGGCCTCATGCTTGTAGAATGAAAAGATTGATTTGCTTCACAACTAGGTATCATGGAATTACATCTATACAAACACATTGTACTTTTTTGTTTTTAAACAAGCAACCTGGTCTCAAAATAAAAATGGCGCAAGCTAAATCTCTAAGAAGAATATGACTACACAACTAGATCTGCAACACAGCGTGTTAGAACATCTTGCATTCATTTTGCTCAATTAAGTCAAGTGCATTTTTTGGCAGGAAAAAGGAAAAGAGATGTGTTTGAACATTAAATACTCTCAGAAGAAAGCAGCTTGCTGCATTTAGAAAACCGCACAGAAATACACATCTTCTGATACAAGAGATGATCTGTATGTAAACCAAAATATAAAGAAATCAAACTGCACACGTAATCACAGTTCTGATGGTAGTTAGAAGTTGCATTGCTCATCTTCTCTAACAACCACAATGAAGTGGCCAGTCACGCATGTAAAACTACTGTAATATCACTGTGCTAATGTTACCTCTCCCACTTCCCACAGCTTGACACATTAGAGCAGAACACAGGATTTGTGAGATCTGTATTTGTAAAGGATCCCATGATGGAGAAGATAAAGATTCTAGTAATTAATACAAAGGTTACAAAAGTACTATCAGAATGTAAACATACATGGAAATTCTAACATCCTGTCACACAATTACTCAAAAGCACCCAAACTTCAGAGAACACTAAGGATACAGCTGAGTCCTGTAAAGAAACACTTACCTGGGAGATACGGAGTTGACAGGCAGCCAACTCCTTCTCGTTTTCTTCCATTTTCTTATTGCTTTCAGCCTGCGTGCCTTCCAACTGTTTGCACCGTTTTACCATTGTTTTTACTTCTGATTTCATTTTGCTAATGTACAGCCTTGCAACTGTGAATTCTTCATCTATCATGCCAGTTCCCTCGGGCTGCTGAAAATTGTGGAATCACATTTAGAAAGCTTAGGTACAGAAAGAGAATTAAAGATGAGGTAAAGCAACTTAGTGCTTAGCATCCTAGCCCTCACCCCAACCAGTAATCACAGCACTCAGGCATCAAAATGAACTTAAATGAATAACCTGGAAGTGTAACACACTTAAAAAAATATTAACTGATCTAACCTAGGCTCTTGAAAATCATTATTATGTTTGGTTTTGTTTTCCTTTCCTGAGCTATTTTGTTTATATTACAAAAGTAATACATCATCTACAGCACTGCTTCAATGCCTGTCCTATGGACATCTTCTAAATTAACCTTAATTTCAGTTACATGTTCCATTTTTAAGGTAAGCAATCTCCCTACTGCCACTGTAGGTCCAAGACAATGCCTTTGAAACTTGTCATGGTCCTACTAACAGTATGAATGAAAACACTACTTCAAATATCACACCTGCTCTCTCTCACCTTTGTATAATCGATTTCTGTTTGGGACCTGGTAAATCACAGAAAATAACAAGAAATAACCTAGTTCTGAATTTACTAATACATAAGGCTTCCTATGGTGGTTATTTTTACTGTACTATGAAACCTCACCCTACCCATCCACACTGTATGTGTGCAATACATGGCACTAAAAATCACGTTGACTAACTCTTACCTTGACATCATTATTTCCTACTGCAATTCCTATTTCTGCAAGATCTTTTAGTAAGGAGGCCATCATCTCCGTTGCTCGTTTCTTCTGATGGTTAGTCATTTCTTTAAGTTTCTGAAGCTCCGCATCTATACTAGCTAAAGTAACCTACAGTAAAAATAATTACATTTTAATAAACATTACACATCTTTTTAGAACTATTTTTTAATATTACATAATATTGCAACATCAAAACATGGCACCCAGTTCTGGGAGTCTGTAACCACAACTACTACTCCAGAGCAGATCTGCAGTTAATCTGAACTGCTGTGGTTGCAGCAGCTGCAATGCAGCAGTCTCTATGCTCAAAACTTGTCTGCTCTTTGTTTATCAGCCAGACAAGTCCGACGTTTTACAGCTGAAACATTCCAGGGGTGCCAAAGGATAATTACTGCACGGGTTTGCTGCTATAGATTGAGAATGACATCTTAATTTTACTTCTATATCCATCTCTCGGTTCTGTCAACACACATCAGTATCAAAACTGTGCAGTAATCTCTGAAAGCTACTGAGAAGACTAACAAAGTTTCCACAAATAGTTTCACCAAACATACAGACAAATATTGACACAGGAAGAAACCTTTCAGGATATTATCTACCATGAAAGAACTCCCAGATTTTCATACGTGAGAGAAGAAGGGGAGAAAGAAAGAGCCATATAGAGAATGTATAAGCTGTTTAGGTAATCAAATGAGGAGTGTTCTGGTATTAAACAAGTTTTAGACTTGTTTAAAAACTCATTTTCTCCTTGAGAAAAACCTTTGACTTCAAGAAAGATACACAGCTGAGGCAAGAAAATGTATATGTTGAAGATTCTCAGTAATTCGATCCATTTTCGTACCGATTTTTGATTGAGTTCATCACTAAGCAGTTCATATTCCTTCGCCTTATCTTCTACTTCCTGAGACTTCTGATCATAATTGACAGCTAACTCTTCCAGAGCTTGTAGCACTTCTTTCACTTCCTCTTTAGAGGCATCATTTTCAGCCTGAAGTCGATTCAATTCAGCTTGCAGATTGTCTTGGTCCCGTCTAGTTGATGCTAGCAGCTACAACATGGATAGAGATTTATTTGCATTAATAACAAATTGTTAACAAGAAAAATGCATTAGTAAGTGAAGTCTTAATGTTTTTAATCTACTGAAACTGCCTGTACCTACTTTTTTTTTTTTTTTAATATCACCTAGCATAACAAATTAAGTACATTAAGTATAGGGATAATGAGATACATCTATATCCAGAATTCTTCAACATCTATAGTCTTTGCAAAATGGAAATGAATACAGACTAAGGCACTTGAGGTTAGCACATGAAAAGGCACGTAAAATACTGCAAGACCTCAAAAGAGTTGCTGAATGCTTCTCATGAGTCTAATACTGTCAACAAACTAGGGTTTAAACTTTCAGCACTTCAACACAGCTTGCTGCTGCAGAACAGCTACACGAAAGGAAAAGTTGGAAAAGAGACGGATTTAAGTAAAGAGTAAATAACAGCTCCAACATTCTGCATTCTCAGCTCATTTCCTTCTTGGCCAATACGTCAAGGTTTTTTTTTTTTTTTTTAA
>PPHD01018932.1:0-14326 GCA_002909625.1 Bambusicola thoracicus | reverse complement strand
AAAAAAAAAAAAAAAACCCCTAAAATATACAAATTTTAAGATTAAGATTTGGAAATCCTTGCATTCCAGACATGCAGGAACAGTCCACCTGCAGCCCTATGGAGGTACAAGTACTGAGCACGGTTCTGTTCCTAATGAAGTCAATGCATATTCGGTGCAGATTTTTAGATGAGAACAAATGTATTATTTTTTTTTTTCTGGTCAATGTAAAGAGACTTGTAGTCTTTTACCTAGATCTCAAGATCACACAGTCATCCAGCCTTGCATCCAGTGCAGTCTTAGGGGAGTTTATTTTAAAGATGTCATGCTAAGGTCGGTAATATTGTGTGGTTCTCTTGCTTAACCTTCTGCTCTCATGAACTGCACAGAAAATCCTTCACAACTTGAGGCACTTTAACATCAGTTATTTCTAACAGCTACAGTGACTGACGCTGTGCAAGTCACATATGCATCAGGACGCACAGTGATGGTAAAGCATTCTTATTGGCATTCTTATTCCTTGTGGTTTTTTTTGTTTGCTTCCTTATTTTTAAAACACTGAATAGTACTCCATGTAACTTATTCCAGAAGCAAAGACTTACTCTAAGAATGACATCTGAGCTCCACTTTTTCAATAATAGCTGTGTGAACAGGACTTTACCCAACGTGGGGGCAAGGAGTATCTACTTGATTGTTGGTAATTACTTCCCTCTTACTTTTCTAAATACTTCTGCACTTAGTGCTTTGATAAACAACTACCACAAGTCCACTTCCTCATTCCCAAAAGAAAACAGCAACTTAGCAACGATGTGATCAATATTCAGGTTATTAAGTGACCTGACTGAGGAGCTGTTAGTAATGAACACAACTTGAAAGACATTTGTTCAGTGAGAATCACTCCAGATTTCTCATAACAAAACAGTCTTTTCCTCCCCGGAGTTTTATATTTCCTTCAAGGCTGAAGCAGAAAGAAAACTGGACTCTGGGCATTAAACCAGAATGCATGCACTGGAGCTTTCTGGAATGGGGCCTAGAAAAATAAGTATGTTTGTTTCAATCAACCTTGAAGGGGAAACCTTTGGAGCTGGAAATCAGTATTTGTTATTTTAAAACTGAAACAGCACGTGTGATTCAAGCTAGAAGAAACGCTAACATTCTGTCTGCTTAGTGCTAATGAAAAGATCAAAATAAGTAAGAGATCAACTGATCTGTCAAGAATTAGATATCTGATTGGCTATATTTGGCTTATTTTTCCCTTTGAGCAACTATAGGCGTATTAGCTCTTAATATGATATACCCTACAGTTGTGCAACATTAGCATTCTTACTGCATCGTAAGAAGTTCACATGGCAATAGTTTCAGATATTTCCCACCAGCTGACTTTTTCTGTGGTCTTTAAGGTTCACAAACATGCAGAACAAAAGCAGATCAAACAGCTCACCTCTGTAAATGACAGCTGCACATGCATGTAGAAACGGAGGGGAAGACTAGTCAGCAAACTCACTACAACACACAGCGGTATTGCATGCTATACATGTATGTATATTGCCTGCTATACTAATGGATGTACTACATCCATTGCTGGAACTTATGCCATAATGCCACTGTTTGCAGTGATCTAGAAAAAAAAATACATGGTGGGATAGCAGCCATACTGAAGACTGCACCCTTCCAGTAGAACTTGCAGGTGGTGCTTTTGATGCAACCCAAAGCCAAATGGTAAGAAATGCAGGTGGTGTCATTTGCTTCAGCTTCCAACAGCCTTTTGCATTAGAAGTTGAACTGGGTCTGGTTCTGTCACTTATCCACCAACCAGCTCATGTTAGTAAGAAAAGCAGTGCTCTCACAGAGGTGCCAAGCACAGGGCTGTGGTTTCAACTGCAGCGCCATACTTTTCTCTCTCCCTGTTGCATGCTATAAGCTTCATGCACAAGAACCATAAATTGCACATAACCAATAATTTTGATATGTTCTTATTTAGTAATTTTCCGTATAAGAAAATGAGCCTTTACTCCTGAGAGAAGATAATTAAATTGGTCAAGTGTAGAAATTATCATGTAGTTCTACTTAACTTATTTACATTGATATTTTAATGCCATTTACCTAGGCTGCAAAATGCTACTTCCTGGCAGTCACTGACTGTATTTGGGCATGGTAGTTATTCCTTTCACTTGTTCAAAAAGGGTGTTTAAATGGCAATGAGCTTCTGCTTCTCCCTTTAATCTGCTCTACGAATACATATTTAACTTCATGTTATCTTTAGTTACGATTTGCATTTTAGATCCGCCCTCCACTTTTAAATTGTGGAGGGGGGATCTATAATGCTGAAGCATTTCTGCTCAATGTAGAGAGTAATAGCACGGGAGAAACGTTAATTTGGTTTAAAACATCTTGTAAATTTAAAATCCAGTGATAAAAGTTTACAAGAAACAAGGTTGTTTGTTTGTTTGTTCGTTTTAAAGCTAGTTACGTGAAGCATTCATTATTATTCAAGTGTAAAAGGGCCAGTTTTTAATACAAAGATCAGTATCTTATCCATAAAATATGCTTGATTTTCTTACAAGAAATACCCCAATTATATTCAGCTACAGCAGGTTGCTAAAGACCGTGTCCTGCTGGGTCTCCACACACAGAGAGTTCAAAATGCTTCTGGGCAGCTGGTTCCAGTATTCGACTACCACGGTAAAAAAGTGTTCTGTTCAGTTGGATTTTCACATGTTTCAATTTGTGCCCATTGCTGCTTGTCTGGTCAGTGAGCATCACTGAGAAGAGCCCTGGCTCCTTGTTGTTCAGCACTTCCCATCATCTATTTATACACATGGAAAAGATTCTCCTGAGTCTTCTCCAGATTGAACAGTCCCAGCTCTGTCAGCCTCTCTTCAGATGAAAGAAGTTCCAGTCCCAGAACCATCTTGGTGTCTCTGGGCCTGACTTACTCTAAGAAGTCCATATCATTCTTGCACTGGGGAGCCCAGAAGTGCGCCCAGCACCTAAGATGTGGCCTTGCTGGAGCTGAGCAGAATAGAGGTTCATCTCTTAGACTTGTTGCTGATTGTCTTCCCAGTGAAGTTCGCAAGGTTTCTGGCTTTATTTACTATAAGGTCACATAGATGCCAGAAGGACTAGCAGATCCCTCCCTGCAGAACTTGTTTCCTGCAGGTCAGCTTCCAGTGCATACTGGTGCATGGGGTTATAGCTCCCCAGATTCAGGACTTCGGGTCCCTTCCAACCCAAGCCATTCTATGATTCCAAGATTCTCTGTTATGTGAAGTAGCACCAAGCCTCAGTAAACAACATCCACTGCTCTCCCATCATCCACCACGCTGGTCTCCACATTGCAGCTGACAACACTGTCAGGTTGGATAGACATGGTTTCCCCTTCATAAGTCCACTCTCACTACTCTAGGTCCCTTGCTTGGCCTTCATCTCTTTGCAGGTGCTTAATAGGATGATTTCCTTCAACAAATTTCTGGAGATTGAGGTGAGCCCGACCTGTGTGGTTTATGAGATTTTCCTTCTTGTCCTTCCTGAAGACAGGAGTGACATTTGCTCTCCTCTAGTCTTCAGGAACCTCTCACAGTTGCAGTAAACCTTTAAAGATAGTAGAGAACAGCCTCACACTGAGAACATTCACTGAGATGCAACACTAATACACATAAAACTGCAGGCACCATAGGCTTGTGTGCTTCCAGTGTGTTTAAGTGCTTCCTAGCAGTTACTTCTTTTTAACTTTTTAATCTTCTGTTATTCTGCTAGCATGTAAATTTCTGTGAAATGAAATAAAAGGAAGTAGGTTGCTCCAAAAGCAGTGCCTCCTGTTTATTTCCTCGAAAAATGCAAGGGATTGAGAAAGCAGGATAACGTTATTTGATAGAGCAGATTCTCAGCTACAGAACACTGTTTTTCAACATAGTCACCACCAGTAGCTATGCCTTTTTGCCAGCAACGCATGAGAGCCTGCATGCCGTGCTCATACAGACCTGCAGCAGTGGAGGTGACCAGTGTCACTGCCACCACTGCAGAAGTGCACTACTCACTGCCTTACTGCACTCATCTGTATCACCATATAGCCTCCATATGTAATGGGACGCTGGTGGGAAGGTTCAGCCTCTACCGTCACACCGTCGACACCTGCCTCTGACATCATGGACCAACATACCAACATAATAACTAGGAGGCTTTACTTTCAGAGCAGCCCTCGTATTTCAAATGCATACTGTCTACCATAATGCTGGTAATGTCAGGTGCCCATACTGATAACTGAAGCCAAACCAGAGATAAACACTGATTTTGCACTCCGTATGCATTCTTTTTACAGCCTGTCATGTTTTCAGTACTTGCCATTTTATTATCCCTCTTACGTATGGAAGTGTTCAACAGAAGAACAAAAAAAAGAGGCAACAGTGATTAAATACTTTTTAGAGTGTACAGAAACAGGGGTACCCATCTAAATAGTTGTGGGCATAACCATTACATAAACAAGCTGCATGTACTTCTCATTGCATTGTGCTGCTCATGACCAAGATATCCTGTTTGTTCTGCCCGTTCAAAGGAAAAAAGGAAAAAAAAGAAGGAGAGAAAAACATGATTCATGAAAGCAATTCCTTACAATTCTTTACAGTGTTTCAAAAGCTCCAAAAGGAAGCTGGAGCTGGTAAACACATGTTCTTATGGGAAATCGCCATAATCTTGACTACATCCCAGCAGGCTCTGAAAATTTTTCTCAGAAAGTCCCTCCTATAAAATCTAGAACATATGTAGAGCAGATTATGTTTCATGTCCTTTTAAGGAACTTGCTAGATTGACACAGAAGTCCTTGCGTTTCCTCAGAAATATCTGCCTTTTCCTACAGGTATTATGCAGTTTTTGCTTTCTGTTTTTCCTGTTCTACACTTTCATAAGCCTGTGAAAGAGGCTGTGAGAGCTCACACCCAAACCCTGTGCTGCTACTGCAGTATTCCCAGCACAGATTGGTAAATGTGTTTCATTCTGTTCGTGTCGTTAAACTACTGTCATTCTTCCAGGACGGTTACCAGAGAAGTCAATATGGGCTGTTATTTCTCACTGGGTTGTAAGAGGTTTTGAAATCGATCTTACTTTTCTTATTACTATTGACTGAAGCATCAAAAAGAACACAAACAGGTCAACACGGCTCCAAAGCTAATTGTCGCTCAGTTCAATCAGGGGCATATAGAATCGGGCCATTAGAAACATAAAGAATTCATACATTTCTGGACTGGGAACACCAGCGTCGATGAGAATTATTAAAAACTTCACCATTTGAGCAATGCAGATCACTCTTTATAACCTAACACGGACAGCGTGATTCTCTCGGCTGTTCTTTCTTTGCAGCTTCTTTCCTGAGTTTTCACCCTCTCACATCAAACAGGACTATTCAGTTAAGGAAAGCAAATCAGATCACACAAGACAGGAACACACTGAATGCAACTGGAGGAAAATGATAGGCAGAAAACGTTTTACAGACCAAATGCAGCCCTTTCGTACATCGAAGTTCACACCCAGCAATTAGTCGTCCTGCAGAGCTCTGTGATCAGTACTGTCCACTGCAAGTGCCTATTTTTACTCAAACTAGAACAGTGACAGAACCCTGCTAGGGCCAAGTGTGTTGTGCCTGGAGCATACATCAACTCCTCTCTAACTGCTCTCTTATCAGGACTGTGCGGAAGGCAGATAAGCAGGCATCCCTCATCATCTTCCAGACACAGGAGCAGCACATTGAATCATAGAATCACGAATTCACGGAATCACAGAATGGCTTTGGTTGGAGGGGGCTGTAAGGGTCGTTGAGCTCCAACCCCCATGCCATGGGCATCCACCAGGTCGAGCTCCCCAAGGCCCCATCTTATGTTTAAAGAGTAGTACAGGTAGTGAACTGGGAGAGGAGAGCGCTTCTGTGCATTTGTACATGGATACAGAGTGCCTTTGCTCAGATTTACCAGTGTTTTACTCTGCGTTAGTGGGAACAACTGCAGAAAATGCAGAAAAAAATGTCAGGGCTTTAGTGAGCATACAGAGATTTATCGCCAGTGTCCTCCGTGCCACGGATGGCGAGACTAGTTTTTAAACCAGTGTGCTTTCCTTCACCACAGGGAAAATATTGCAGCAGTATTTTTAACTTTTTGGATGTCATTTGGCCACAATGACTTGCTACTACAGTTGGAAACGAGACCACAGACATCCTACTGCTACATTTAAAGTCTATCTCTTGGGTTCGACTCCATGCTATAAATTACTTAAACAAATAGAAAAACTCCTTTTCATTTGTGCTTCTGTTCCTTTCCATCCAGGATTCTACTCTCCAGACGGCTGTTCAGATCCCCCTGCTTCATTATATGTGACTCTCTTAAAGCCGGGGATTTTAAGTGCCGTGCCTAAAGGACTCTTGAGTACTTTAGTGGGTGCCACTGTTAATTAAGGACACATGGGAAGGAAGTGAAGGAGCCAATAACAGCCTTGTTGTCTGGAAAAATCAAAAGCATACATGGACAAGGGTGACAAAAATCAGAGCTAGATAAGGAAATGTTTGCTGCTGAGAGAAGCAGCCACGTGCCTTTTGTTCCAGCTTACGAAGAACCTGTATGGCTCAAAAAGCAGCCTCAAGTGGATGAAAAGTTGGGACAGTGATCTCAGAGTTTCAAATTAACAAGAATGGTTCTTTCAGAACTGCTGAAAACACATCTTACTTTAGTTCTGTATACCCAAACTTCGCTGACCTAGGAGCGGAGCGTCCATCAAACTGCACAGTGAGGGTAGACAGCGAGAAGCAGGGAGTTTAATAAAGATGAGCAGAGGACTTAGTGATAAAAACAGAATGGAACAACAGTCAGTACTGATTGATTTTCAGTAAGTGTTTTACTCACTGGTAGCTTCATCTTTGCTCCACACCAGCTACATTTCTGTTGAGAAACTAAGAATGCATCTGTTTACTGAGGGGGAAAAAACACTAAATGAGAGCGTTTGGCAGACAGCAACTTGGCTTCACAAGCAAATATTTAGTTATCTGCAACTGACAAGTAAGCAGAAGCACTGATTGGTTAGGTTTGCTTTAAAATCTGGGCAGGCAATTTAGCATTAATGTTATAATGTTTACTTTTAAGTAAACAATACTGTCATAGAAAAGTCTATGCTTGTGGGTAGTAGCACTATAATTTCTAGTTTTATTAACATAATTTTCTGCATCTATAAAGCACATTGTCAGCCTTGGCATGCAACCAAACTGCAAGTGTAGTCACTTTACTGGAAGTAAATGCAATTGGCTAGGCAGTTTGTGAGGCTGACATTTCAGTGTTCTAACAAAGAAGTACATATCCTGCTACCTCATTTTCCCACATACGCATGCACTGAAATAAGCAACCATACTGCAGGTAGGATCTGTCCCATCTCCAGGAAAAGGCAGCAGTTTAGAAGAAATCGGTGCCCAGATGCAACTTCTTTAAGAGATTATTCCAGTTTCTTCCATTCACCTGTTATAAGGTAAAGGGACGCTATATCTAATAAAAAGGAAAAAACAAGGATTTTCTGGTTCATATATCCTTCTACACAGATGAATGTGTTTCCAGCCCCGTCATTTTCACTGTGGAGTACTGTAGAATTTGGGAACCTTATGGGACTTAGGTGTTCAAGGATTGATTTGTTCATCTTCATCATAGCTGTGTAGTCCAAAAGAGAGCTCTGCATCACAGTATCAATTCAGCATGTAGTTACTGCTGACGAATGTGGTCTTAGGTGCCTCACTGTCTAAAAAACATGTCTTCCAGGTATTCTCTTGCTACTCAGAGGCCAGTTGCTACTCTTCTAAATGTTGGGCAATGAAAGAATACACTACCTGAATGTGTCAGACTCTTCTCTTCCAATCAGTGATTCAAATTCGTGCACAGTATGAATATCCTTTATGTCAACGTCAGTTCTTTTTTGTGTGTTTTTGTGAAGAGGTACACTATCAGGGTAACACCTATGTGAATGACAGTACAAATACTGGACTGAGCAGGCAGTTACTCAGATATCCACGTTTTGCAAGTCTACTGCCTTAAAATGATACTGAATTCATAGAAGAGTGACAGATGGAAGTGAATTCAAAATTACAGTCATAGAATCAACTATCTTGGAAAAGTCCTTCAAGGTCACCATGTCCAACCATCAACGTGACATACCAGGTCCCATCACTGAACAAAGTCCCTCAGTGCCACATCCACATTTTTAAATACCTTCAAGGATGAGACTGACATTTCCCTGAACAACCTGCAGCAAGTCTTGATAACCCTCTTCATGAAGAAATTCTTCCTAATAGCCAGCCTAAACCTCTGTAGTATAACATATGACAGTCTCTTCATGTCCTATCACTTGTCATCCAAGAAAAGAGACTGACAGCCTCCTCACTGGAATCTTCTTGCAGGTAGTTGTGGAGAGTGATGAAGTCTCCCCTCATCCTCCTCCTCTCCAGACTAGACAGCCACATTTCCCTCCACCACTCCTCATTACTCTTGCAGTCTAGTCCCCCCACCAGCTTTGTCATCTTCCCTTCACATACTTCAGCAACTCGAGATTTTCCTTGTATCGAGGGGCTCCAAAACTGAAGAGAGTATTCAAGGTACAGTCTCATCAGTGCTGTGTACAAGGGCACAGTAATTTCCCTGGTCCTGCAGATCACACTATTTCTGATGCAGGCCAGGATGCTGTTGGCCTTCTTGGCCTCCTGAGCACACTGTCGGCTTATGTTTGCTTGGGCATCTTTCCAGGCACTACTCCCCATGGCTCTACCACTCCATGGAGTTGTTGTGACCCAAAGTGCAGCTCTTGGCGTTCAGCCTTCTGGATGTCACGCAATTGGAGTTGTCTCATCAATCCAGCAGTTTACCTTCATTTTCCCTTATGAGTCTTTGCATTCACTCAAGTCAGTGACAGTCAAATGCTCATCTCTGCAGCCTTTTTGTCGTTGTGCAAATGCACAGATAAAATTGCAGCCATTGGCACTGCAATACCAATCCAAGGCTTGATGAAGCTCAAAAAAAAAGAAACTTCTAAACAATGTAGATGTCTCACCTGCAGAAAATGCAGGCAATCAGCCTAAAGTGAGTCCTAGTTCTTGCAGAAATCATCAGATTTGTTCCCATTATCTAATACTTAATTGCCTTTTTTGTTTGTTTAAATTTTAATGTGATTTGCTTTCTTTGACATTTTCCCCCCATTTACCTAGTCATATTGAATGCTTTTCAGAAACAGGAAAAGGGTTCAGACAAACAGACTGAGCCTTGAACAATAGCAGGGGAAATCTCCAATTTGGAAGATCGGTGACAATTGCTGCTGTTGCTTGATAAGGAGAAGGATGGTGGCTTTTCTGTTTTCCTTTATTTTGCAGCATAATCACTGCTCAGTATCTGTTGCAATGCAATTTATGCAAGATGTTATTATACCAGCATTGCTATTGCCACATTTCTGTGTGGTTTTTAACCACGTGACTTCTCCTGATGGCGATGTCTCATGAAAGCATCAAAACACCTTTCTTTAGTATTTGTGGATGATGTTTTGTCTCTTATCATCTGTTGCTGGCAGTTGCAACTTTGGTTGCAATTATTTTTACCTTGAATTGGACCAGATTGCCTATTATCTGCTCGTGAATACCATTTGGCTGTTTATACCTCTGCTGAATCCTGAATACAGCTATTGCAGAGGTCTCGAAATGGTCACAACCTGAGTGCTATCCTTACCATATGGTTCGCATTATACATACTGTAGTTCTACTCTGTTTCAGAAAGTGCACCTTTTGAATAAGACACCAAGTATAGTCATGGGAAATCTTATTTGATGCGTGTTCTCTAAGCTGATGTCTGGTTTCACTGCATGGAGAAAATCTCCAATGTGTGAGTCTCCTACCCTTTCTTTACGCATAACTGAGCACCATCATTGGAAAGAGAGGCTTTCTGTTGAGAAAGTCTCTTCGTTTCAGTTACTGACTTTCTCTTCAGCCCTTCTGTGCTTCGCAGTCTTTATGTTTTGAGGAAGACAGAAGACAACATTTTGTGGAAATAACATTTCAGGAGTGCACACAGGAGTGGTGAGTTTTGTATGTCTCCGGGTGAAATGCAGTCTTTACAGTAGCACAAATGGATGCAGTTGTTTGGCTATTTTGCTCCTATGACTGCTGAATAAATGAGTTCTAATTGCAATCTATATATATGTTATATAAGTTATTATAGTTATTATTGTTTATGTTAAACATGCTGGATTATTTTTTTTAAATCTATTTAATTCCAGAGAAAACTTCAAACTCTTTTCTGTGCTTCACACATGCCATTGGGCATATCACTATAACTGGAATCCATACTAATTGTTTTGTCCCATTTCTTCGCCTTATTCTGCTCTGCTGTAACGTAGAGGAGATTCTAGGAGCTCCGTGGAAACTGCTTCAGCTCTTAAGTTCTTCACTCTGTAATGGGTGACAGTGGGGGATTTTGTATGATTTGGCCAAGTGTAAGTTGTGCCTGTGCAAGAGTGGTTACTATCTGTTTATATGTGTACACGAACAGTGCAGAAACTGTTTTTTTCTGTAGTCTTATGCTTGCAAAAGGAACTTGGCTGTCATGATGATGCCAGAAACAAGCTGTAAGGTTCATATACAGTATGCTGAAGCACAAACTTCAAGAAGATTATTGAAAATCAATGTCAAGAAAGCAAAATCAGTTAGGAGGAGAAGAATTCATACAAACTTGAGTGTGTCACCTCTATTCATGGCTAAGTCCTTTCCTTGCAAGAGTCTTGTCTGATTTTAGTGAATCACTCCAAGATTAAACTTGTTCTTTAGGAAATCTATAAAATGAACAGTTTCTGAATCGTTTTACAGAGCAGCCACATCCATTTTCTTACAGGGAGGGAGGGCTTTATGCTGTTCTTACCTTTTTGTAGCTATCTCCTTTCTACTGCTTTACTCGGAAGCAGCAGTGAGAGTCAAACATAAATAGCTGAAGTTGTTCTTCCACGTTGCCTTCCTCCCTGTTTTTTCCTCTCCAGGACTTCCTTCCTTATACTGAAAGGAGAAGAGTAAGGAAAGCATTTATGGGTTTCTGTGGAGGTATTTCTGTTTGTTTCCATTTCAAGACAAAGCTGTAATGAAAAATACCTTTGGTAACTTGGTGAGAAATAAAAATCTGGTTTTCCAGCTTCTGTAGCTTGAAACAGCAAATGTGTCTCTCAGTTCTTCTTTCAATAACTTTCCAACAGCAGCTGTCTTAGAGTCAGCTTTGAGCTTGTATGGGGTGTTGCTGAGAAGGTCCGTGATTGCAGTTTTTTCTGCCAGCGAGTGTCACACCTGCAGAAAGGGATTTCCTTCAGAACCCTTATCCTACAACAGTCTTAACCACATGTAAATCACTCGTGCGGTTATTTTATTTGGACTGCACGAATGACGTGTCGTTCCTCATAAATGTATTTCTTGGCAGTTGCCATATGGGTGAACTGGACTTTCCTTCAGGCATTTCCTGGTGTTTTGTACAAGCACTACCGAGGTTCATTTTTGCTCCCGTCACAATACCCAATACTCACTTAGCGACTCACATCTTTGTAAAAACAATTATCCCTTTTTTACCAGCTTTTAAAATACCATCCTCCTTCACTTCTGTTGTATGTGTCTTTGGTCATAATGCATGCATTCACTCTAGTTAGGGTTTAGAAAGTTGTGTTTTGCTGATCTGATTGCTTAAGCTCCACTTTATTCAGAAGTGCGTACTGAGTTTCATAGCCAAATTTCTTGCTTTGCAAAGAGAATTTTATCTAGTTTTTCCCCCTGCTGTGAGGATGTATTGAAGATCTCTGAGAATCAGTGGACGCAGATAGATACACTTCTGTTTTTGCCTTGGTTATTGCTTGGGAAGAAGTGCAGGTAGAGATAAATCACCACCTGCAAAGGACCGTCTGTGCTGTGTTGTTGCTTGTGTGGAGGAGTGGAGATGAGGTGTGATAGGATTTTGGTTTCTGTGCATCATTTGCTTCTCATTTCTTGTATGCCTTCCTGAGCAGAGGAAAACAGGAGTAATGAGCTGTGTTCTGGGCAGGCAAGGAATAGCATCCTTAGCAGAAGATATTCCATGATATGCAGAGTACAGGAGAAAAACTGTTTTTTGCTTTGAGGGGTGATCTCCCAAAGACCTGCTTGTGTACCTCACATGCTTTCAATGATCAATTAACTATACTAAACTATTTCTATGTGGTTTTGACATCATTAGATTGCCTATTTTTCTTTTCTTATTTAGGTCTTTACTACTATGCTGAGTCACCCAAAATGTCCATAGAAGAATAATGGAAGCCCCTGAATACCTTGATTTGGATGAGATAGACTTCAGTGATGATATATCAGTAAGTACGAGTCTTATTTTATTTCTAAGACAATTGTAGATATCTTAGTTCTGATATAACAAAACAACAGCAAAAAGGTTCAAGCCACATTTCTTTTTACCTCACCCGTGGGAATGTTTGAAATGTTGAATCTAGAATGAAATATGGTATTTTGAAAGGGAAGACTGATCAGCTTAAGCCCTCTACCTTCAGTAAAAAAACAAACAAACAAACAAAAAAAAAACACTTTACTGCGGTGTTCCTCCTGCTAATGTTTCTGCTTTTTGTGGAACAGAGTTGCTAGTATGTTGGATACCTAATAAATGAGGGACTTGGGTACACTATAAGTATTTATTAATTCAATTATGAAGTCCCATCTCCTTCAGTGCTCTTCCTAACAGTAGTGGGGATGGTGGCAGTGTTTTTCATTTGTTTTCTTGTTTGTTTTTTTGTGTGTGTTGGTTTTTCTTTATTTTGGCTCAGGTTTCTGGTTTTGCTTTGTCTTGCTTTGTAGTTTGTTTGCTCGTTTAACAAAGGGCTGTCTTTCCCTCGAGCCTTTGGGACTCTGATTCATTTTAAAACACTCCAAGTGCTGTATTCACAGACAGGTTCCTATGGGACAGGGTTTTGCTTTTACCTATTGCAACACTGATTTTTTTATTAAAGAGGAATATGGCAAATGCCCAAAATATAAAGAGGACAATGAGCCAGTCTTGGAAGAATACCTTATTTGGGGCAACTTTCTTCTTATGACTGTTCTATAGTAGATCGTGTCCTGCTGTCTGTTTCTACGCTCAGTTTTGCAGGACTGTAAAACATGAGGGATGTAACCTCTCTGTGTCCCTCCCGTTGTGGCTGTTGCTGCATACTGGTGGGTTAGGTTACTTGTTTTTCCACTGAGTGGCTCGGGCTGCCTGCTGTAATGTGCTACTCTCTCACTGGATGCTGAGCCTTGAATTAAAATCCAGCACCAGTTGTGGAGGTGGCGCTTTAGGTTCTACTTTCACAAGTATGGGAATGAAGAATTTGTTGCCAGGAACCAAATGAATAAGAGAATTCCTGGTTATTCTGGTGCTATCGTTACCTCTTGCCACGTACCATTCAGAGGTACTCAGCCTGCACACTTTACCACCAGCCTGCTGTGGAAGGAGCAGCTGCACAGCACCGGTGGTAACAGTTTAAATTGTTCCCTTTTGCACTCTGGTTTTAATCCAGTGCAGAAAAGTGCTGGCCAAAAATAATGGCAGCAAGAAGACTGTTGGTGATGTGCTTGTAAAAGTACCTGAGCTGGAAAGCGCTGTGCTAGCGCAGCTCTTCTTACAGACCCCTTCACCAAAAATGAACAAAATATAATAGATATCAAAGATAGATTAGGGTTTGTTTTAAAGATGCATGGGTATATAAGTCATCTAGGCTCCTTTTTTGTTAAATACTCTTGTTTTTGCATAAGTAAATGGAACTGTACATTTCTCTGAAATAGGATATTTATTCTGAAAACCAGGATGGCGCAATATCAGATATATATGATATAGCATATCTCAGTGTAGTTTAGACAGCAGAATAGACTTTTGGGACTCTTGCTTGCATTAAACCAAAGCGGCATTATTTCCTTAGTAACGTGAAGCAACCAAATTGAGTACTTTTGGTTATTCTTGAATTCACACAAAAATGATGAAATAACACACGTTAAGGCCTTTAAGTTTCATTAAAACAACAGATACACTCTGTAAGTAAAATTATGCTTTAAACTTTCCCTTTTCCCTCTTCTTCTCTTTATTTTACCCGGAAATGTATCTCTTCTTCTGACAAAATGGCGCCTGACGTAGAAGTGCAGATGGAGCAAAGGTGTGGAACTGAATTCACAGCTGGCAATGTGAATTCAGTGTGAATTCAATTCAGGGTGCAGACAACAGAGATGTAATAGGTCAAGGGGGATGGTTTTAAACTGAGACAATGGAGGTTTAGGGTGGTATGAGGAGGAAGTTTTTCCCCCAGAGGGTGG
>PPHD01018931.1:0-14327 GCA_002909625.1 Bambusicola thoracicus | reverse complement strand
AGAAGTGCCACCGCCAGTAAAGCTGTGCTGGCCAGTTCATTTAGTTGTGTGATGAGCCTCTGAGCTGTTTGCCAGCTAGCATTAACCACCATCTACAGGAGGTTTGCTGCTTACTTCAAGGCTAAGTGAAGGGGTTTTGTCGGTAGTCAAGTCTATTAGACTTTGATATAGCATCAGCATGTTCATCAGGCCCGAGCACGGTGCATGGAGGAGGAGGACTGGAGCAGAATTAGAAGGTATAAAGTTCAATTCTAATTTGAAGAATTTTCCTCTACCACTTAAATGTGGGAAATGTTCCTGTGGATTCAGGTATAAAATGTCATACTTCATAAGGAGTGTGCGTTTTAAATCTCAGCCAGATATTAAATGCCATGCCACACTCCACTTCTCTCTTTGTTAAAAGGTAAAATCCCAAATCACCTCTCGTGGAATGATGTTGTTCGATAAAATTAGAGCTTTCAAAAGAGCCAGTTCAAATAGTGCCGGCTCTCTTATCATTAGGAAGCATCCGGTAGGGTATTGATTTTATTCTGTATTGACAACTGCTCATCGGCATTCAGCCTTTTAATTATCTATGATGTTGTTCTTCAAGTTGTCTACTGGAATAAATCTTGCCGTCAGTACAGACCAACAATTAACATACACCAGATGTTTTTTGGTGAGAAAGAAACAGATAAAGGGGTTGGACTTGGGCTTCTGGTGATTATCCAAGTAATTTGCTAGCACAGGCTTTAGGAAACCAGTTGGCCTTAACGTTTGGCTTCAGCTAGCAAATTTTTAATGAATTAATGCAAACTCTGTCAAGCTTTAATCACTTAGGAGGGTAAAGGCCACTTCTTTTCTGGAAACAAATATTGGAAGTAAGTAGCATTTCTTTTGGTTGTGTAATGTGAAGATGTATTCAGTCTCAAATGTGAAATGGCACTTCTGGATGGACCCACTTTGGTTCTTTCAAGATAGACGGTTCTTCTCACCATTTACCCACTCCAGAACCTCACCAGCCAGCAGTTTTATACGTTATGTATGTAGCTCTGTGATGTAAAAGTTAAATAAGAACATACATACTCCATATCTGCCACTCTCATTTTGTTGGTCACCCTTCTCAAAGTGAGAGGCAGTAAATGGGGCTCAACTCGCGTTGGGACAAGGCTCTGATATAGTTGTCAATCTAGTTTTGTTTCACCCAAACACTTACTGCTGGAATTTCTTCACCACCTTTATTGAGAGAGCTCGGAGTATCTTACATGCTTTATTATTTTTAGGCTTTTTAATTAGTATATAATGTTTATTTTCTTATGAGCCAAAGTATCTGTTGGATGTTGACCCTCTGCATCACCCTCTCTTAATTTTGCTTGTTGTTCTTGGATTTCAGAAATAATCATGGTGAATATCCATGACTCATTTCTTGGGGTGGCCTCTGATCAAAATTTATGGAGAGGCAAGATGGTGATAGGTCTGTCTGCTGCCATAGGAAGGAAAGCTTTGCTTCTTGTAGAGGGCTTCAGAAGAGCTGAAATGGGATTTAGGAGGTAACGACAGTTTGTACACGTCTCTTAGTCCCTGTGAATTACATAAGTGTAATTTTTAGCAGCTGTCTCAGTGACATTTTTCGCAGCTGAAAGACCAAATGTGGGTGGTTTGCAGGGAAAATGCCGTGAGCTCTTGAGACCTTATGGGTAGGATGTTTTGGCAGTTTTTGAAGCTGTTCCAGTGATCTTGGACTCAAGCTGCCTCATCCCATCCTTGGTCAAAAGGCTCACGAGGAGAAAGCAGCAGAGAGTTGGTGTGTTGTGGGGATGGTTTGGAGGCCTCAGGAAAGAGATCCCTGTTTCTCATGTTGGGTGAGGCACTCAGCTGCTCCCATCTTTGAGCCGCTTGTGGTCGTTTCAGTTTCTATTTTGCATAGAATCATAGAATGGGTTGGGTTGGAAGGGACCTCAAGGATCATCAAGCTCCAACCTCCCATCTTCAGCTTTATTTCCCTCCCCCAGTTTTTAGCATGCATTTCCTCACTGCTTTTGCTGCCAAGGGAGAAAAGGCCAAGCCCAAATTCTGAAATATTTTCCAGAGCCAAAAACAAATTTATGATTCTGATGGAAAAATGACAAAAAGTTTGACTTCTGGCACTAGATACATCTGCACATTGTGTTCCTTTCACGTACACAAGCTATTATCCATTCCTTTCAACTGCATTTATTGTCTGTGGGATTGTAGTTGACCTGAGTCAGTGTGTCTCATGCTGTCTAAAATAGGCAGGAGATGCTGTGTGGCTGTGGCCTCCTGGAGAGACCTGGGTTGGAGAGAGCTCAGAACAGTGAAAAGCTGCTTGCTTTCCATGAAAAGAGGGAGAAAAGGGTCAAAGATATGGGTCACTTCAGTGGTCAGTTCATCAGTGCGCTGCTTTGATGAAAAAATAGCTGTTTTACCCAGTTGAGGGGATTAAGTGATTATATATATTTGCAACGAGCCATTAACATGAATTTATGGGGCAGCAGCTTTGGCTTCAGCTGTCCTATGGAGATGGAGATGTAGAGACTGCTGGAAGATAGCTCATATAGGGCAAGGCGTTGTGTATATGACTAATGTACCTTTGTGGTAGAGCTGGTGTTTCATGGGATGACCAGGCTAGAGAAGACATCTCAACCTTACAGGGGTCACATCTGGATCAGTAAGATCCCCATCCAGACACAACATCAGATTGAAGGGAAGCGCTTGGGCTCCGGGACTTGATGTCTTTAAAGCCAGCAACTGAAAGTGAGGTGGGTCTAAAGGAGAAGGGGCTATAAGCCATCTGCTTTAGCAGTTCCTCGCCCAGCAGAGGAGTTTATCTGTTATTTGCACATGTAGGCTGTTGTTTCAGTGTGTTTTGTTTTGTTTTCCCTCCCACTCTCCAGTAAAGCACCTGTTGAGTTAATCCTCTTTGACTCATTTCAGAAGTAAAGAAGTCAGACTCCCTGGGAGGCTGGGCAGCCCAGCTCTCATCTCTTCAGGTTTCTGTGGGGGAGCTCTGGCTAGCATGGTTTGAAGGCTTCCAGAAGTGAAATCCTGTTAAAGCAGGAAGCATATAAGGAGAGAGGAGACTACAAGGGGATGGAATGGGGAAATGCCTTGGAGCTTCCAAAGTCGTTGCTCCCCATTCTCAACGATGCCTCGTGCATTCCTATTTCAGCCACAGAAGGCTGGACAGCCAATGCCACCAATGGAGGGAAGGAGACTCCTCCAGGAGGGTCACTCTGTGTCCCCTCTAAGCAGAGGAAGAGCCTCTTTCACTCTGCCGGCCATAAGGATCCAAACACAAGTGCTGAAGGCTGAGATGGATGAGCAATTTCCACGATCCCTCCCCCATAGTTGCCCATCTCTTTGTGTTTAGGCCCTAGGGACATTAAGGTTGGTACGTGTCGACTGAATTTCCAGCTGGAGTGTCCCAGAGAGCAAGAGAGCTCCAACTGTGTGAATGAAGCAAAAACAACTTATACCCAGCTAATGCATTAGTCACGGCAAGAGCTGAAGGGTTAATATCCTACCTAGGAGGAAGGAACAATGCAAACCCAGTGCATGGTGCCCAGTCCCTCTTGCACTGCACGTGCGTCACTTCTGCATGGAAATGAGTGTGAGACCTTCCCCCCCCCCACCCTTGTGCTATTAATAAAGCTGTACAGTGTGAGAGAAAAAATGAATAACAAGAGGCTGTAGTTTTTAGGTGCCTCGACAGGATGTTTTCTTGATTATCCTGTTTCTTGTAAACACTGGGATGGCTTTTGTAGCCCAGATGTAAAGGCAGCCTGGGTTCATTGTTCTAACACCTGCTGTCCTTTAAAACGCACCCAGCACAACCCATTGATAAAATTCAGACTCAGAAACCTGCAGCACCAGGCTGAGCTCCGGTAGATAGCTCAAAAAAAAAAACCCCACCAGCCTTTGAGAATCTGACATCCGCCCCATTTTTTTCCCCCCATTATATTTGATTTGGAGCAGGGAGGGGAAGGGAAGCTCAAGATTATTTTTTCCCTGCTCTTGTTCCCACAATAGCAATAAAAAACAATGCTTTCTGGCTACAGGGTGGTAAACTGTGAGAAATAACCACAATAGTTCTCTTCGCAGTGCGAGGGAGGGAGCCAGGTTTATGAATGAAACTGATGGCTGTGATTTTCTTTCCAGGCCTGTCTCTGCTCCTGGTATGATGAGATGAAATAAAACAGGCAGAGAGAAAACAGCTCCTACCTATCGCAGTCAGGGGGAAAGCACGGCATAGATTTAAATGCTACCAGTCCTTGTAAGGCAGGGGTGAATGTTAGACTTTGGGTACCATATACACTCTCCTTTTGACAGACAACTGTGCAGAGCCTCCTCTCACGTAGGAGCTTCATCACATTTGCCTAAGCTTGCGTTTGCACTTGAACTGCAACTTGCACTGTTGATGAAGAAACCTGCATGCTTCCTGTGTGGATCTGCATCCCTACGGGTGCTTCCAGCAAGAGATGGAAGTGCTGTAAAAGCTGTCCTACAGCTATGTGGGTTGTAGGGGAAATGCTAAATCATGGCTTGAAGCAGTGATTGAGCACCTGGTGGGAAGGCAGGGCCAATCCAGGGGAGCTCAGGTGCAAGCAGTGCATCTGAGTGATTGGAAGGGCTAGAGCCAGGACCCACCTGTTCCCAGACCCCATTTAAGGGCTGGCAGTGGAAGTAAAGGCATCTCTTGCTGGAGGTCCCTGTTTATGGGAGGCCTTTCATGGGTAAGTAGGTTCTTGCCTTTGTTTCTGTGTCTGTAGCTGCTGTGTTTGGACTTGTCCGTACTTGCTGCAGCCTAGGACATTGCTGACCTGCTATTATTGCTGTGCTTTCTATTGTGTTATAGCATTACATGGGTATAACTCAAAATGTCTCTAGGGCTTGACCTGGCAGCTCCTGTGGTAGAGTGGCAGGGCTGTGATGAGCAGGAGTGCCGAGTTGCTTCCTACAGCAGTGCTAGCTGCTGGGTGGGACTGCATGCTTTCAGTATTGGATTTTGTGGGCCCAAGCACAAGATTCGGTTTCAACATCTTCCATGAGTGCATGCCCCTTGGTCGCCTTGGCTAGTGAGGTAATGCTTTTTGCATGGTGTTACGGGGAGTGGAGACCCCACCAGGCTTTGGAGCAAGATGTTGAGGACTTGAGATGTACGATTAGGATAAGTGGGTGGTGGTTCAGCAGCATCTTCTCAAACAGGAGATCGCTTTCTGCAATGCTTTTCAGAGCGGGAGAGGCTGTCTTTATGTTGAGGTGACTTGCATGCTTCTTTGCTCCTCGTGTACTGTCCACCTGTGCTGCACAAGCAGAGGAGGCATGCTGCTATTTATTTACTGCTGCTATGGGCAGGGGATTGGACCAGATGGTCTCTAAAGGTCCCCTCCAACCCGAATGACTGCACATTTATCATGTTGAGAGAGGGAGATGCTAACACTGATTCCTTCCTCATCTCATATGGCAGAACCTCAGTGCTTTGCTATGTCTGCTAAAAGAGCTGTGTGAACTATGAAAAATACATCAATTTTTCTTGCTTGTAGAGAGAGGGGTGCTTAATAACTGTTCTCTGTAATTACAGCAGATGGGAGATGCTTGCCCCAGGTATGGTAGGCGTGTTCCTCAGGCCTTTGTGTGCTTTAGTTTGAATTTTCCCCTTCCGTGTTATGCTGTGAAGTAGCACCGTGGCCACTGATGTTTTCATTTTTCCCCTGAAATCTATCAATTGCTCTCTGGAGGCAGTGAAAGCTGCTGGGTATTCTTACAAAGAATCCCAGTATGGTTCTAAGGAAGCATTTATATTTCCTATAAGTGTTTTGCTTTTAGACTCTGGCTTCCAGAAACCCTTTTTTCCTTGCCCAAGAAAACACAAGAAAATCAGACTACTGTTTTCTGAATTGGTTAAAAGGTGGGGGATGAACATCCGTGACTGGCAAATTGCCTTTCAAGAGATTCTGAGCAAAACAGAAGCCTTTTTGAAGTGGTTTGCTGTAATTGCATTTTTTTTCCCCTCTTGCTTCCTGTTCGTACTGTCTGCAGTTCATTTCTTGGGCTCACCTACCAGCTTTTTGTGTGTGGTTACAGGCAGCGTAGAAGGCCAACAAGAGGCAAAGGGGTTTGAAAGCCTTATTGCTTAGGATGCTGCTAATGAGGTGTTGCCTTTATTCCTTCCTACCATCAAGGTGTGATCTAGCCTTCCAAATCAGCACTGGTTGAGGCAAGGAGGGATATGAAAGAAATGGGAATAACAGATTTCATGCTGTATAACTCTCCAATTAGGGATCCAGACTGTGGGCAGCATGAAAAGCTTTGTTTAGTCTGCAAGCAGTAGCTGGTGGCTGCTCCTCATTTGCGCTCCAGGCGCCGATCTGGGAAGCTGGGTCTCCTTCACAGGGGATTTCAGCTGGTGCCATTTACAACGTTGGAACACTGGAAAGATGTGGTGCATTGGTGGTAAAGGCAGAGCCCAAACTGAGGGAAATGCGTGCTGGAAGCTCCTCTCAGCATCAGTGGAACAGAGCTGTGCAGATGGTTTGCAGGGACGCTGGCTTTGGTAGCTGGGTCTTACTTGCCTGCTGCTGTTTCTGGAACATTCCTGGCCCCACGGCTGTGCTGGCGGAGCTGTTTGTGGGACCTTGGGATGAACTGGATGAGGATTAAGGAAGCTTAAAGATGGCTTTGCCCCAGAGAGGGCATCTCCATCCGTCACAAGATGGAGGCCGTAGGGCTGATGAACACGCAAGTTGGGTGCTGCTTCATGGGGATGGGAGGCCAGGCTGAGGCCATCC
This sequence comes from Bambusicola thoracicus, assembly GCA_002909625.1. Classification (NCBI taxonomy): domain Eukaryota; kingdom Metazoa; phylum Chordata; class Aves; order Galliformes; family Phasianidae; genus Bambusicola; species Bambusicola thoracicus. Next base: position 7,539 of record PPHD01018931.1, on the reverse strand, counting down.
TGCCTCCCTGTTGCTGTGTGCAATGCGGCAGGTTGCTATCAGCTCCTTGGGCTTGGCTCTTTGGAGCTATGGCTCGGTTAGATGTGGCTGTCTCACTGCATTGCTTGTCCTGTGAGCGAGGCTCTGCTTTCAATTAGAGCCCAGAGTCTGAGTCTACTAGCACGGCAAAAACGCAAATCCATGAGTATAATTGTGGGGATTAAGTGGGGAAAGCAAGCAACAAATGTTGGGGCTGATTTGAAAAACGTTCTGGTGTTTGCTTAACCTCATGCATTCTTGCTTTTTTTTTTTTTTACCCTCCAAATTTAATTTTGCACACAGTTAATCTTTTATTTTTTTGAGAGGTGACGTTGCTACAATGGATTTCTGTCTTTCCACGGGCTGCTATGGAGTGGAGCTGACAGCTCCTCATAACAGCGTGTTTCTGTACAGGTTGGGCAGGAGGAGGCCTGGGGCCTCAGCACAAACTACGTGGAAGATGTGTTTTGGTTGGGCAGGTCAACTGCTTTCTAGCTGACATGGTGCTGTAGGCTGATTTATTGCTATGTTAAGCGTAGAGATCTCAGCACCTGGGATGCTTCCTTGCAAGAAGGGCAAGAGGAGGCAGAGCCACACCAAAGGCAGCTTTGTGGGAGCTTTAGGGTGTCTGGCCCCATAGTGCTTCCACCAGCTATTAGAGCAGCAGTCAGTTCAGTTTGGGGTTGTTTAAAATGCACTGGTAAAAGTTCTGTTCATCTTTTCAGTCCTGGTCTTGGACTCCATCAGAACCTGAATGACTTGAATGGTGTGACAAGTCCCATAGGTGGACCTGTGTGGTTGGGGCTCCCTTGCCCAGCCCTTAGTCCCTGTGGCTCTGAAAGGGGTTTAGCTGGGTAAGAATCATAGTCACAGAGCCATTCAGGCTGGAAAAGATCACTAATTCCACCTAGTCCAACCATCAACCCATGAACCATGTCCCTCAGTGCCACAAAGAAGAGCAGCTGTGATCCAAACCTCCCTGGAGGCACTAATTTTCCCAATGACTTGGATTATTGCCCACTGTTTCCATTCAGACATTGCCTCTGGGCAATCCGAGGCACTATGCAGTCCGAGCACAGAAAGACAGCTTGTGTCCTGAAGGGTTCATACGTCAAGCACATGTGAGCTCTGGCTGTGAACCCAGAGATCAGCCAGGAGCGTATGGTCCCTAAGAGGTGTGGCTTGTACTGCTAAAAGGGCCTGGAAAACTGGAAGCCAAAGGCATTCTGCATCTCCCCCTTCCCTTCTCTCCTGCAAAAATTCCTGTCAGTGTGAGCCGTAATCCAAAATTTAGAGCACCTCCACAAAAAGTGGGGGAAAGGGAGACCCTTTTTGGCCACAGCCGTACAGGGAGTGGAGCCTATGTTTTCTACCCTTAGCAGTCCTTTTCCGGGGGCACTGTGATGCTGTGGACTGATCCATACCGCACGATGGCTGTCGTGGGGCTGTATTGTTTTACAACCTTGTGTTTCCACGTTCTTGAATTTCAGCATGTGCTTGAGCCTCGTCCTAAATGGAGACCATCTCAAGCCTTTGCTGAAGTGCTTTCCTGAAGCAGGGCCAACAGCTGTGGGAATTCTCTTGCCTTTTCTGCTGTGTGTGTGCTCACTGTGGCTGGCTGGGTATTTACTGCAAGAAAAAACATCACTTGATTGAGTTACAGCTGGCTAAGTGACTGAGAGTAGGCAGGTTAGGAGAGCATGCATATCTGACTGTGCCTGCTCTCTTGTTTCTATGATCCTAATTCTGCTCTAAATTAATTCTTTTGTCTAGCTGCTGGGTTTTGTGTGGGCTTTTTTTCCTCTCCTTTTTGTTTTCGCATGAATGCTTGTCTCTATATTTAGGTCTGCCAGGACGGGATGTTACAAATAATTGTTGATTTGGTGTTATTAAACACTAACACGCTTGGCTGTGTTGCACTAATGACGGGGCTTTGGGGATATGCAAATCAATTAATTGCAGTAATTGCTGTAAGCTGGTTTGGAGGAGGCTGTTGAAGAGCCCTTGGGATGGCCAACAAAGAGGCATTTGGAAGCGCAAAGGAAAAGGGGTTGCTTCAGAGTTGTTGGAGGTTGCTACTCCAAGCTGCTATTTGCCAAGTTGCATTAATGGTGTTTTCCTTGCAGGGAGGCTGTGAAAAGAGTAGGATGTGAGATATGATGAGGATGGGGAGGAAAAGGTCTCTTCTGGCTTCTGCCCCACCTTCCGTGTGCTCTCCTTGCCTCGGAGCATTGTTGTATGCTCTTTTGTCCCGGTTTCTATATACATCGTGATTTAGCCTCTGCACTCTGTGTTCAATGTGGTGCACAGATGGTGCTCCCAGAAATCCTGTTATTTGCTAACGGGATTTTGTGCAAGGCGCTTCCACTGTTCATTTGCTATTAAAAAAAGTGTGTGTTTGGGTCAATACGTCCAGACCCCCATCCTGCTGAAACGTGCCCTCCCACGCAGCTGAGAACACAGCTTTATTTTTTGTTTATCTGTTTGTTAATCCCCGAGAACAATGTCAGAGCAGCTTCTGTGAGGGGCAGGGGCTGCAGGAGCAAGCACTGGGGGCTCTACTTGTGCTCTGCACAGTGCAGGAGTAGCCCTGCCAGCTCTGCCAGATGTCACAGCCCTGCCAGGTGGCCTGGCCACCACTCTCCTGCCCTTCTTGCCTTGCATGTGGTCCTGCCCTTACGTTTTGCAGTGACACGTGGTGGAGAGATGCTTATCTATTCAGCAGCTTCCCCCTGCTTTAGCAGCATTTCTCTAATGCAAAGTTCAGCTATTATGGAGCTGCACCCCTCTGTGCCTTCCATTCTTCACATAGTGCCCGAAATTATGATATAAATAGCAAAGACCTAGCGTATGCAGCTTTTATCAGCAAAGGCCTTTCAGAATAGGTTAGGCAGGTGCCTGACAGGGATAATACAGCACTGACTCTTCCTTGCAGCACAGAGCTGGCTGAGGTGGCCTCCTGAGGTCTTTTCCAACCCCTATTTTTCCATCGCTGCGTGACGTGTGTCAAGATCAGTAAGTGGGGCTTGGTTTTTGCGTCACGCTCGCTGGAGAGAGGTCAGGGTTCAGCAGCTGTCCTGACTAACAGGCAGTTTTGGGATGTACTTCAGGAAGTTGGCTGTCCGTCTGGGCACTCCTCATCCTGCACAGGGCTCTTCCCTGAAGTGCTTCCCAGGCTTCTCAGCAGTGGGAAGGTGAGTCATGCCAGGGCAGTGGTTCTCACTGGCCTGGCCAAGGACTCCAGGTGGTTCCTCTGACGTTGGCCTTAGCCAGAAAAATCCCCTACTCATCGTGACTCCAGTGATGAGCAAGCCAAGGACTGTTCCCATTGGGGTACTGTGCTGCTGAGCTGGCTCATTTGGGATCTGGGGCTAGGGTTGACTTGATCAATGGGGTTACGTGCGTCTGTGCCAGTGCCAGAGTGAAAATTGGGATTATCTTTCAGATAGCACGAGCGTGAGCCCCTTTAACTGCATATAGGCTTGCAGCTTACAGCCCTGCTGTACTCCTCTGAACAGCCAGGACTGTATTGTCCTTTAAAGCGGGGTCCAGCTGGCAGAAAACCCTCATCTCCACTCCTTGTGCCTCCACAAGGGTTCACTTCTAGGATAGGGAGGGATGCTAATAAAATCAGCCTGCTGTTGCTGTGGAGTCTGTGCTATCTAGATTTGGATCTGTGTTTTGTTTGGACATCACTGCACCTATTTAACATCTGGCCCATGCGGTGTTAGGCCACTCACAATGGTTTTGTGACCTCTTTGTCCAAAACTTAGGAGCTGCAGGGGATTCTGGAAATTCCTGGGTTTTGCATCCTATCTTTCTTGGGACGTAGAATCTCTTTAGGCCTGCAAAAAATTGGCGGAGAGCCTGCCCCATTGTGATCTTCAGATGTCCTCTGCAGTGCAGGATCTCTACAAAGAAAGCAGCTCGTCGGAGGTGTCAGCTTTCTGTGCCCATCACCAAGCAGGACTGCTGCCTGTGCTTTCACAGTGCTCTCAGTTCTGCTGATTTCATTGCCCCTTCCGATAAGGTGATTGGATCTGATTTGTTTGAGTTACAGCCTGACAGCTTCCATCTCTTGCAGACACAACACCGTGTTGCACGGCATGAGGGAACGTGCTGGGCTCACAGCAGCCTGCATCCAAGAGAAAGCGAGGAAGGGAGCCTTCCCAGTGCTCTGATACCTAGCAGATGTGATGTTACCAGGTCAAGGATTTGAGAGGATCAGGCAGCGGAAGAAGCCGTGCTCAGATGGTGCTTTAAAGCTGTAAAGAGCAGCATGTGATGGGCTGAATCATCCTGTGCTCAGCAGCAGGTCTGAGCGCTGCTGCACGGCTTTTTACGAGCTGTGCTGTGTTTGAGTGGCCCTGCATTGGCCCCCGAAGCTGTTTTGTAGGGCTGCACTAAGCCACTACCAATTCACGACAATCAAATCTGCTCGTGGCTTGTTTATGGACTGGGCACTATTTGCAGTTTTTCAGTGTGTCTTGTTTCTAGGGAATTGTGATTCTCCTTTTTCATCTTCAGAAGCTTCTGGGCCACTAGAAAGGCTTTTTCCCCTCTAACCAGGTTCTGTCAAGGTCGGTGACCTGCTATGAGCCAGAATACGATGCGTGCAATATTAAAACCTGGCTCTTCAGCTATGCTGGGAGGATTTTTTTTTTTCTAAAGCACTTGTAGTTCAAAAAATCTGGGGCAAGCTGGACTGCCAATTATTACTGTACCTTTGTCCTGTGATCTAGTGACTGAAAATCTGAAGTAAGACATGATCCAGCTGTGGTTTCAATGCCATTTTGGACTCTGCGAGGGAGGTTGAGCCCTGTCTGTAGGCGCATCCTTTCTGCAGAGCTGGGCAGGGTGCATCCCTGCTCTTCCCCCCAATTAGCTGTGGCGCGTGATTTAAACCACAGCAGCAGATCCTGGTAGGAATGATATTTAGAGGACGGGTTGTGCTTTAACTTTGGCTGGTGATCTCAGCAGTTTGGTTTAAAAGCTGTGTAACAGTCCCGGGCTCTGTGCAGCCCTCAAGATGAGCTCCCTGGCCTGATGTTGCTATCAGAGCAAGCGGTGGCTCCTGGTATGAGGCCAGAAAGCTCTGGGATTTTTTAAGTAGAGAATGGAGTGTGCAAACAGCATGTCATGAAAAACATAAAAGTATTGGAAAAATCCTTGAAGAACTATTCTGGAGGTACTGGAATGCCTGGGGAACTGAGCTTTACCTAAAGGTGGTGATTTGCATCTTTGAGAGGGCTTCTGTAGAAAGGTGTAATGGGTTGGGGGGGATCATGCAACAGCAAAGTAGCCTGGCAGCATCATCTTAACATGGAGGAGTGTGTTAGGGAGGAACAGCTCAGCCTAGGCCTTCTTTTCATTGCTGCTATGGCTGTTATAGGCTCTTGTGGTGACTTCATGGCAAAAAATGTCTCTGATTCCAGTTTTTATCCCTCTGCTCTCCTTGACTCCAGCCAAGTGTCCTCCGAGTTATCTTCAGGACTCTGGAAGGAAAGTCTACATGTTTAACTTCATGATTGATTTCGGTACGTGCTGTGTGAATGCAAAGCAGTGCTTGAAAGTACAGCCAAGAAAATCCCAAGGGGATATAAATGTGTGTGTATAGATATGCATTACACTGAGGCTTGCTTTCCTCTTTTGCCGATGCCAGGTCCTACTATGTGACATTCCTTAGCGCTGAGAGCACCTGTGAATTCTTATGCCACTGCTGATTTGCCATCCAATGGACATGGGGAAGGAAATGGAAACGCTTCCAGCATGCTTGCTTTCTCCCTCTTCCCCCCTACATCTCCTTCCCCATCTGATTTGTCCAGGTCAGTCCCCGTTTTTTGTTCCTTTCCTCTTATTTGAAGGCAACCGGTGGCTGCTGTGTCTGGAACAGCTCTGGTAGAGGCTTCTTCCTCTACAAAGTTACACCTTGATGGATGTGCTCCACATGGTTGAATGCGAACCTTGCCAAGCATGAAGGACTATCAGCAATGTTATGGATGACTGTGAACTTCCTGCTGAGAAGTATGTTGGCTTCTTATTTGCAGACTGCTAAAAGAGTGCTCTTGCAACAACTTTTGGCTTTCCTTAAATCCTAATAAGTTCCTCTCCCTTTTTCAAGAAGTCTGAGATAAGTTGTTCCTAAGCTATCCACTGCCTGTATTTGTCTGATTTCTTCCTTTTCTGGACGTGTATCAGATGAGTACTGTTGGGTGGAGGTAGGTTGGACTTTGGCCATTCTTTGGCTTCTGCCATGAGTCCAAGGACTTTTATCTTTTCAGTGTGACCATTAAGCAAAAAAAAAAAAAAAAAAAAACAAACCCAAAAAACGGAAATTAAATCACAAACGACTTCATTAAAATAATAATCAAAGCCTCATGAAAGTATACAGAAATCCTGTAGGCTCTCTCTTCTTTGAAACTTGAGTCTTATCTCCCCCTGTCAAGGTTAATTGTTGCTGGGTTCAAAGCATGGCCAAGCATTCATTAAGACTGGAGTGCTGAGCAGTGGCTGGGCCGGGTTTGTCTGCTGGGTGGTTTGATCAGGGTCGACTTCAGTCCAGTACGTTAAGGAGGGAGTGTCATCTGTAACTGTGCACTTCATTACACGTGTGAGTTTAGATCTGACTTTTAATATTTCTTGGGTGTCTTCTCCCAAGGGTTATAATCTGTGGAGCTATTATAGAGGTGGTTGCTTTACGTTGTTTCTCTCCATCTTGCTTTGAAGACAACAGTACGGCAATGTTATCAGATCTGGAGTGCAGGAACAGCTGTTGGAGGTTCTTTTATGTTCTGGTGACTTTGCTGATTTATCTGTTGAGAAGCAAATGTTCTGTGCTGGGAGGCAAATCTTCCTAATTTTCTAGTTAACCTATGAAGAGCCAAGGCTTTTTTTTTTTTGACCCTGGTTTGAGTCACTGTAAGAGCCCAACCTGTGCATTGCAGTTGGACTTGATGATCTTTGAAAGCCTTTTCCAACCTGAGCAATTCTATGTGCCTTCAGGATCACGGCTCTGTTGGCTGATTGTTTTTACTCCTGTAGCTCATATTCTGCTGAAGGGGTGCATCGATAAAAGAGGGGCTATTAAGAACATGAGCAATGGAAAAAAATAACAAACTACATGAGCGTTAAAGAAAATAATAATGAAATGGGCATAATGAGTACTTGAAGTAACTTTATAACCTCTTGAGCTGGGAAATATATATTCTAAATGACAGTTCCCACCCTCTGCCCTGAGCTTCTGTTTTAACGAGTCATGTGTTCAACCAGCGAGGTTAATATGGGAGACAGTATTTCACATGCAAATGAGTTAAGATTATGGTTCTGCTTGGGTAAATCACAGAAACTCTTCAATGCCTCGATTTACTCAACCTTAAAATGGGGCTATTGGCATTCTCTTCACCCCTGTTCTGTCTCCTGAGATCCTCGAGCTCAAAAGGGCGCTGATGAGATACTGGAAGAGGGATGCGATGAGCTAGGTCAGGTTAATGGTTGAGCTTGAGGATCGTGGAGGTCTTTTCC
>PPHD01018930.1:0-14327 GCA_002909625.1 Bambusicola thoracicus | reverse complement strand
CGGGTTCTATTCATAAAGGTAGTATCAAACCTTTTTATTTTTAACAAGGGATTGGGTAGAAAGATCCTCAGGCACTTTTTTTTGCTTTGTATAATTTCAGGAGATAAGGCACAATCCTCTTCTGAGTACGCTGCATTAAACCATGGCCCCGTGTGTACAAAGCTGTGCCGTGGTTTCCTTTATGTCTTTTTTTCCTCCCTGAAAATTATCTCAGGAAGCTCCAACCCTAAGCAAAATGTAGGGCTTTGTCAGACAGAAGGATGATGTCCCAGAGAACGCCACAAGGAGGGAATCCTGTGAAAGCAAATCCCCTGTCCCTACAAGAGCACTTGCTCTGTGGTTGACTCCTGAGCATGCTGCAGGCAGCTCATGGCTACCAGCTGTACAGCACAAACACCACTGCGGGGCCTCAGCCCACTGCAAGGCAGTGCATGGCAGCTGCAGACCCCCAGCTTGATGGAGGGCATCCCTAGGATTTGGCTACAGGAAAGTGATGGGAAATAATCATTAAGGGCCCTATTTTTACCTTTGCTTGAATCAGAGAATCACAGGATGGCCTGGGTTGAAAAGGCCCACAGTGCTCATCCAGTTCCAACCCCCTGCTATGTGCAGGGTCGCCAACCAGCAGCCCAGGCTGCCCAGAGCCACATCCAGCCTGGCCTTGAGTGCCTGCAGGGATGGGGCATCCACAGCCTCCTTGGGCAACCTGTTCAAGTGCATCATGCAGAGCCAAATCATAGAAGCAGTGTGTAAGTCAGGCAGTCTGTATTCTAGTCCATCTGCTGAGCACAAGGGCAGCTTCTTGTAACTTTTAAAGCATGTGCTAACTTTTCAGAACAGCTTCTGTATTTTCCAATTATTCTTTTCCAATCTTTCGTTATTGTTTTGTCCCTTCTATAAAGAAAGAAGGAAATTAAAGCACATGAGAACTTCCATTTCTGCAGTATAGATCTACTGGTAGATAAAAGCCTGCTACAAATCACTGATTCCAGGTGTAGTCTGAGTGACACCCATATGTGGGTACTTACAGCTCCTTGCCAATGACTGTATGGGCAGCACTTGGTTGCCTTTTTTGGGTGGGGGGAACTTTGAGTTCCCTAGCAGAATTTGTCCTCTGGATGGGATGGCTTAAGCAAGACCAGAAGACTCTCACTGAATTTCAGTTTCTCCTCCATACACGTTCTTCTCAACTTCACTGCTGTGCTGAGATTCCCATGTCTGTCTGCAGCCCTGAGCCCCAGGGCCAGCTCTGCAGGTGAAGGCATTCAGTGATGATGGCTCATCCATTGCCCTGATGAGAGGTGTTCATCCCTGTTAGTGTTTTGCAATAGTGGCTGTAATCTCATATTTGATTTCATCCTTCTCCTTCAGATAACAGAAAATCATAGAAACCACTTAGCTGTAACTGCAGAGGAACGGCCAGCTTTCCAATCAAGAACACATGAGACTTGCGCTGGATGGCTTTCTTAACAGAGCATTTTAAAACGAGGGGTTTGTTCTGCTAATTACGCCTGTTTATCTGAAAGGTTGCATGAAAATATACCCTTCTAAGTGTGTGTATGTAACTCTCCGTGATAGCTGCGCTCAGAGGAAGTGCGTGAAGGAGGAAAGGCTCTGAAGACCTGTGCTGCTGTGCTAACATTGTAATGGGAGTTGATAGCAGCTCTCGTGTCCCTACGCATGCTTAAAGGCCCTGCTTGGGTATGGCTTGGATGGGGCCATGTTGGGCTCCAGGCAGGCAGGGGGAGGAATGGGGCTTCACAGAGCAGCACTGGAAGCTGCTTTTGGAGCAAGGGACCCAAAGGAGAAGGGCAGTGCTCCCTGCAGTGGCACAGGGCAGCAGCAGTGCTGGATTTCAGCCTGGCTGTCCTCTCCCAGCAGAAACAGCTTCACCAGGGTGGCACATCATGTCAACTGGCAGATCGATCCTATGGAAGAGCTCTGAGCTCATGAGCAATGCTTGGGACTCTGCTTGTGTGGGGAGGTTGGGCTAGGTCACGTCCAGAGGCCCCTTCCAACCCCTGCCATTCTGTAAAGGGATGTGAGCATCCGTGGCTGCAATTCATTCTGGCTGTAAGGCTGTGCCGTTCTGAATGTCTCTTCTAAAACCCATGAAATGAACTCCCAGCCCTCACAACACCCATCCTGAAGCTCACCAACATGACAAGAAGCCCATCAGCTCATGGCACAGGCTGAACAGCATCCACTTTTGAACAGTTCAGTCCAATATAATGCATTATGATAACTGTCACTAAACTCAGTTCTAATACAAGTGTGATTTCAGTGGTTGGATCTTGTGTGCCTTACGGGATGGAAGTCATGCAGGGAGAGTGAGAGTGGTACAACTTCAGTAACATCACTGCTGATAAAGCAGGGAATTGGTTTGCATTTCCACCCTCCATTCTCTGACAAATGTCTCTGAATCTTGCAAAAACGTTGGAAATAGGCAAATCTGAGAAGGTTAATATCATGGCTGCGTTCCCTGCTATGAGCGTTGCCTGTATCGGAAGGCTGGGCTTTCTCTATTGGCTGCAGAAGAGAAAAGCACTTTCTCCATCAGATGACTTCGAGTATTTAAGTAAATCATACCCCCATCTCATATTTCTCGCCAGGATTTGCAGACTTTTGTGGGTAATTGCATCGAAATCAGAAAAAAAATCTGCTTTTTTGGCAATTCTTGTATTCAGTTGAACCACCAAAGCATTTGAGGTCCATCCATCACAGCAGCACGCTCCATTCAGGTAATCATGCAATGCAAAAAGACACCATTTGAGCTATAAATCTGAAAATGGGGGCTATGTAATACGATCTGCAGGTAAATTAAACTTGCCTTGAAAAGCTGAGCTGTACATAATAATAAATGCTGGATAAGGACAAGTGAACAATAAGAAATAAGAAGCTCTTTCAGGAAACTATAGTGAAAGAAGTTTTCTTTTGCTCCTGAGATAAGCAGCAAATCAAAGCAGAGTGACCTCAGCTGCTGGCAGTGCTCAGGCATGGGGAGGCTGTGAGTAATGCCCAGGGCAGCGATGGTGTTTGATGGCTGTGAATGGCAGCACCTTCTTCAAGGAGGCCAGGAGCTTTCATCTGATGTTTCATAGAATCCTTAATAAACAGACCTCTAAGTGCACCAAGTCCTACCTCTGTTGCCTGGGCTTGGTGGGTCCCTTGGCCTCCATTCCCTCTGTCCAGAGAGCTGGTGTGTGAGCAATGGGGGAGCTGTGGCTGGAGACATCAAGAGGGCACAGTCACTACTGAGCTGCTTCAGGTTGTGATTGCCCAGAGATGAGATAACTGCAGACTGCGAGGGTGCAGACATAAATACTGAATCTGGCAGGTGCTGTCATATCTGAAACACTCCCTGGTCTCACAGCTGACAATGACCGTGTGGGGATAAGTGCAGGAAGCATCAGGTCCTGGTGGGGCTGTGGAAGGCAGCCCCTTGGCTGTGTGCATGGCTGTGCCCCTGTGATGTTGGCTGAGGCTGCCTGGGGTGGGGAGAGCACGTGAAGAGTGGGGTTGGAGCCATCCCTGCTGGGTCAGGGTTTGAAATCCAGGGTCACCTATCCTAGGGCAGCCCTGCTGCTCTCACAGCTGCTCTGCAGCTCCATGGGGGTTCTGTGGGTACCACTGTCACACTGACATTGGTTTTTCTGGTGGTGTGAAGTGCAAAGCCTTGCACTGTTGCCAGCAGTGGCTAAGCCAGCAACAAAAGTAGGGAAAATGCATTAACACGAAGCACTTCTCTCTCTCTGTTTTACCTTGCTTGCGTTCAGGGATACTGGCGCTTGTGTTTTTTTGCAGGTCAGCTGATGCATGGTAAGCTGTTCAGGTACGGTCACTGTGTTCCATAGCTAAGGCTTGGTATGGCTCGAATGTTTTCTGAGGCTTACAGCAGGTCATGGGAAGCGCTAACAGCATTCACACAGTGCAGTGTGCACGCTTGGCAAGCGCGAGGTTCAGATCTGGCAGCTGCAGCCCTAATTTTGTAATAAAAGGCACTTGGAGATCAAGCAGTCCTTTGGCTTCAAATTGTGGTGCTGCAGTAACCATGCCACTTTAGCCCAGGTGAAACAGTTTTGCTTATCACAATACTTGTAGCGTTCCCCGCAGCTACTGTAGAAAGCAGCAACTCGGTGGGTAAGATTATTCTGTGAGGATAACTGGCAATTTGACAAAAGAGATCCGTTCTGTGGTGAATGTGAACGCTTCTGTGGGGTTTGGAGTCTTTTTATCCCGTGGAGTTGGCCCTGAGAATGACACGCATCATCTGTCAGCATCCTGCGTGTGCGACGGGGATAAAATAGCCCGAGCTGTGCAGTGTGCCACCACCAGCTCCGTTTCCCTTCATCTAGTTTTGTATATTTTAATCGTCACTGTTTATCACTGGATTTGCACTCCATTTCCTTGGAAAGGACCCATGTGCAACTCTGAAGGCAGACAGCGAGTGGGAAAAGTTCCCTGGAAAAGGATTTTGCTCTTAAGGGAACCGCTTTCAAGATCTCTGGATTAGGGTGGAACAGAAGTGCCTTTGGTTGCTGTACAAATGCCAAGTGCTCTGGGCATGAGCTGCTGTGATAATTAACTGACGCTCTGCCTGAAGGCAAACCGGGGCTTCCCAGCTCTGAGGCTGAAAGCAAAGAGGAAGAAACTTCCTGTCCCAACAGCAGAAGGGGCAGCAATTTTGCCTGAGGGGCATGAAGTGCAGCATTGGGACTGAACTGTGAGTGCTGCCGGCTGTCCTGGGATCACCCAGCCAGCTGTGGGTGCTGAGCATCCTCCCTTAAGGCTTCCAGCTCTGCCTCAGCTTGGCGCAGGCTCTGAGGATGCACCTTCCTGCCACCTCCATGTGCACGAAGCAGCAGGAGTAAAACTGCCACTTGTCATTAATTACTTCAGCTGCTACAAGTAGGCTCTGAAAGCTGTCATTACTGTGGTCAGGCTGGAAAGGTTGCCGTAAAACAACCTGTCTTTGTGCTACGACAGGACTGAGCTGTGCTGCAGCTTTCAGGAGGTACCGCTCCATCTGATCCCTTCTGCAGAGCTGCTGCGGGGGTGGCTGTCCTGCCTGGTTTGTGCCACCGAAACCACAGAGATAAAGAGGAGGTGTAATGACTGCAGAGATCTTCCTGTGCTGAACCATAAATCCCTTCTGTGGCCATCATCACGCTGCATGATTGCTCCACCAGAGCTGCACTCGCTTGGTTTAGTGTTTGTCCCTCCGGACTCAGCATTTCACACATGTCTGCATTAAATTGCATTTGCTGGCTGAGTCACCTAAAAGATGCAAATCCTCCAGAATCTGTGCGTATTGTGTTTGCTCTCGGTGGGAAAAGGAGTGTGACAGAAGCATTTCTTTATTTTCCAGCTCATGTGAATCTGTTCTGACTTAAGCTATGAGAAGAAATCCAAAGGTGTCGTGGCTTTTATGTTCCCTTGAATGTGAACAAATCCGCAGTGTCTTCTGTGGGTTGGACTCCACTCAGATCCTGTCTGGGCTCCGGCCTTTGTTAGGGATTTTCTTCTGCTTCTATCACAGTACCTGCGGGGGGACCCTGTTATTCTACTCCTCAGCCTCAGGAGACCCTAATCTGAGCAAATCTGGAAGGATTAGCCTCGATTTGCTAATCGGGAACAAAACAAACCAGCAGCATGCCTGGGATGCAGCGGCTTTGCTGGGCTGTTAGTTCAGTGCTCAGGTAGCTCTGTGTCACTGGCACGGGTTGCAGAATAGCCTCAAGGACATGGAGCTCACAGTCTGGCTGTGTTCTCAGCATCCAGCAGAAAAGATTTGAAAGGGGTAGGAGCAGAAAGGCGATGAGAGCTGTGCATTGCAGCGTTCTCTGCATTCAAACTGGGGATGAGCAGAACGGTGCTATGGGGATGAACGGCAGCTGAAACTCAGTGTTAGTAAGCAGAGTCAATGCATCGGGGAAGAAATCCCCAAATCACATAAGGTAGCTTCTGAGCTTATTGCTGTCACTCTTAAGTGAGATTTGGGGATTAGGATGCACTTAACTTAAAAAGTTGGGCTTTAGAAAATGTATGAAGAAACGGAGTACGTTCTGATGTCACTATAAAAATCTGGGGCTTGCTCACACCTGTGCTATTCCTCTGCTCACCGTGCCTCAGTGCAATTATAAGGAAAGGATGCTGATCACCTGCAGTATTTTTTCTACAAGGAAAACCATCTGGGCTTGGATTTGGCCTGAGAGAGATGAGTTGGAGGGAAGTGGTGTTGTGAGATGGAGGTTGGCAGAGCCCGGTGTGGTCCGGAGGGGTTGGACAGCAGCAGCCGCTCTGCGCCAGCGCAGGGAATGGTGGATTGCAAATGGTGCCGTGGGAACCGTGCTCAGAGCAGTCCAAAGCAAAACTTGTGGAGCTGCTTGTCAGAAGCGTGTGCAATGGCTGCATGCAGGCATAAGGGCAGCTGGGCTGGTGTTTGGAGGGGAGGTGGATTTGGGGTGCACTTAGCTCAGCGATTGCATCTCAGCCCCTCCCGCGGATGGAGTGTGGCTGTGGCGTTGGTAGAGCTGTGCTCTGTGCTGCCCTGCAGCGCCAGCAGACGTTGAGCTGAGCCCTTCCTGCTGTGGGGAGTGCTGGTGCACAGCTGTGTTTGCAGGGCTGCTCACCCACGTGTCCCAGAGCCAGCAGAGATGTGCCTTCCATCTCATGGGCGCTGCACAGAGCAGCTCTGTGCTCCATGACAATAACTCACAATTCTTAATCACTCTCTGTAATTACAACTTTCCCAGGTTTGTCCCTCCTCAACACTAGCTGAGGACAAGAGCTGTTTCATATTTAAATTGTATTATAGCTGTATCGCTCTCCTGGGGAGCTGTTGGTCTTGAAGGCTGAGCTTTAATTCTCAGCACCACTAATTAGATCAGGAAAACAAGGCAGATAGGAGCGGAGGGTTTGTAGGAGCCTGTTAACAACCACGTCTTCTGCTTTGCTGTAGGAGCAGGATGGTGAGCTTGCTGCGATTCAGAATCGTTTGCTATCGAGATAGAGAGGAAAAGGAGAAAGAATTGGGATTTCTCTCTCTGGATGCTACTTTTCAGTTGCACAAGAAGAGAAGGAAGTGGGAAGGAGTGCAAGGCTTACACTTGCTTTGAAGCAGAGAAGTTCCTTGGCTGGGAGAGACCCGAGGGAGCCGGCAGAGGTTGTGACTGCAGTTAGAGCTTTTACATTGACATCGCTCTGCGATAACAGGAGGTCTCGGTTTGCCCCACATAGGCTGATTAAATGTCATGACAGGGTTGGTTTAAATGTGTTGAGGCAGCGGGATTGGCAGCCCCCACGAGCAGGAAACCCACAGGGGATGTGTCACTGAGCAGGTTGTGAGCTGCGTGCAGGACATAGCTTGGGGTAACCATCAAGCAGAGACAAAAGGGGCTCCAATGCAGTGCTCTGCAGTAGCGGAGGAGCCAAATAACAGTGGAGAAATGGGTGCTTTTAGAAGCGTGTGGGTGGGAACTGCGTTCCTTTGGGAAATGTGTGACTTCAAAACAAAAAACTTGAGATGATTGAATCCAACCAAAGGGTTAAAAGCTAGAAAATAGGGAGAGGGAGTGTTCACGGGGCTGTTAAAATGCAAAGTGAGAGGGATTATGAGAGATCTTCCAGGGCTGAATGACTGGAGAGAAAATAATGAAATGCTGATGGAAGTGGGTTTTTTTCTCTCCTCTGTTTGTACTGTGTCTCCTTCATATGTGAGATGTATCAATGAGGTTAAGCCCCATGGAGGAAAAGGTTGGTTTTAGTGGACAGTGATATAAAACTTCTTTTCACTTGGGAAGAGTAAATACCTGGAGGGGAGCAGGATGGCGTGGGCTTCGTGGGATGGGGCTTTTAACACTACTGGAAGTAGTCTGGTGTGAATGATGCACAGCCAGGTGCAGGCTGGGGGATCAGCTGCGCGCTGTGGCTGCTGTGCTGCAGGTGCCTGGTGGTGTGCTGGATCCTCAGCATCCCCAGCACCGAAGAGCAAAGCTGTCAGCAGCAGCACTTGTCTTCAGGCTGTTCCTATTCTGAGCCCCTGATGTGGAAAATCACCTGCTCCTTTCTGCCTTGACAATCAGGGAAAATGAACCTTGCGCTTAATTGCTTTCCTCCTTGCAATGGTGGACAGCGGAGACTTTATCTCTGGTCCTGCAGCACTGTTTGCGTATCAGCCCTTTGCTTTCCTCCGGGTGCTGTCTCTGTTCCCTCTGAGGCTGTGATTGAGGCTAAATTGCCTCCTTAGAGCATGCCTTTTTCACCCAAGTCTCTCACATCTCCTATTATCTCGAAGCCGGTGCTGCAGGCGGTGTGCTTCTCAGTGCCTCTCAGTGGGCAGCTCTCTTGGCGCTGCATTGTTCCGGAGCTCTGCATTTCTCCCCCTTGCACAAAGGGTTGCATTCACCTGCCCTGGCGTGGACGTCTGGAAGTTAAGTCAACTCTCAGGCAGTGTAAACCAAACCCAATTCTGCCAGACTTCATAGGAAGGAATGCTATTTATAGCAGATTTACCAAGTTCTTTCAGGAGGAAAGGAGGAAAACTTGAGGCTTAATTTCAGTTATTAAACGGCCGCGGGTTTCTGTAGAGCAGTCTGATTGCAGATGTGGCTTTGCATCAGTCAGCAGCAGTTTGTACTTCGCTGAAAACCACTTTGCGCGCCGTGACCTTTCGTCTTAATAGGAGGCAAAATACAGATCGCCTCCTTAACGTGGTGCAATTTGAACCGTTTGTCTTTTCAAACTGGGCCAAACTGGCGTTTGAGACACTTAGGGATCCATTTGCTGCTCCGCACGACGGGACAGAAGCTGCTGGAGGCTCTGAAATGCCCACCTGGATGGAGAAGCTGAATGCCAGGCTTAATTTTTGGCCGTTCTGCAGCACTTTGAACCCCCCGCGCTTCCACGTTGCAGCGCAAACAAATCGGCCATCTCTCCGTTGGGTGATTTGTAAAGGTTGTTTATTTCTGACTCCTCTGGGGGTTTTTTTCTTCTGCTCTTGAGGGTGTGAAGCTTTACTCTGAGCGCTACGGATGGTTTTCAGCCTGAGATAAAGGGAAATATTGATGAATACAAAAGCAGGAAAATAAAGGAGACGTCAGTAAGTATTAACCAGGAAAAGGAAAGAGGGGATTTTTTATTTAGTAGCCCCTAAATGATTGATGTAAAAGCTCTGCAAAATGCTGTTAATTGGAAGTGAAAAGGACTACATTTTTTGCCCTTAAAATGCTTAATGTAGAGGACACCTTTACAAGCAGGCGTTCTTTTCCTGCAGGTTTTTACTCCAACAGGCTTTCCCCACCTGGGTTGCGTGCCTGCAGTTATTCCTTTCTAACAAACGTGGCTCTTTTTCCTGTTGCCCATTGCTGCCTCCTGCCCACAGCAGTGGATTTTGTGCTTGGAAAGAGGAGGGCCTGGGCTGCAGGTGATGATGGGTCCTGAATTCGGGTCGCTTTTCTCACCCCAGTGCCCTGGGTGACTTCTGGCCAAGGCGCTGCTATGCTTTGAGCACGCTCTGCGTTCCGTATATAGGGGCTCTGCGTCCCCAGGGTTTCCAATGGGGCATGGAAGCTGTGGGAACTGGAGCCTTCAGAGGGTTCAGCTCTGTCTTGGGAAGCTGTGCTCGTGTTCCTGGTCTCTGCAGCATTGTTTCATACAGAGATAAGATGAGCTTGCTTTCCTACCCCCAGCCTGACTTGTCCTTGGCTGCCCTTGATCACTTTGAGCCTGTTTGGTCCTTTAGAAGAAAGGATTCATATTCTTCCCAAGAAGCATATTACGTTATTTCACATCTTCTGTGTGCTTTTTACAAGCGACAGCCTGGAGTTTTGAACCTTATTATTAACTATAAAACCCAATGATTAAATGCAGCAAGGTTTATTATTATTTAATCAGGACATTTGCTCCATGTGCCGTGAGATGAGACATTGCAGTAGAGATTTAAGCTCAACAGTAACAATTATTTTCCTGCACATAACTTCACTTTTCCACTGAGTTGCAGGTCTTGCCTCTTCTATGAAGGAGTCTTGAGAGTGGGAGAATGCAAACACAACCGGTTGCTGTGGTGTCTTTGGAGAAATTACTTCTCCTTGGCTCGATGGGTGATGATGCCTGGAGTTCTTGGATCCTCTCTGCCAAGGGATTAATGTCATCCTTAAGTCCTAGGGATGAAGTCCATGAAGTCCAAACTGAAATAGTGCTGAGAAACCCAGAGTGGGGTTGATATGGTCCCTGTTCAGACTGCAGAGCTCTATGCCTTTCCTCCATCCAGATGAACAACTCCATGGCTCTAACTCAGCACAGGGTTAGGTCTAGATAGTGAAGCAGTGCTGTTGCCTCTGATGAGGAATGGATGTTTCTACTTAATTGTGGTTTAACATCCAGCTTGGCCGTTAGTAACATAAGGATCAGCCTTCCTCTGAGGAATGGAGTTACTCCTGTTGATGTGACTCATAGTCAGTAGGAGCAGCTCTCCCTTTTGACCCTTCTGAGACAGTCCTGGGCAGAAAAGGAATGGTTTCTCGGGAAAACCGAAACCCACCCACCTGCTGTTAACTTCAGGGACCTGCAATCCAGGAATCTGTTAAAAGGCATTTGGAGGTACTAGCAGTTGGAGCTATGGTGATGCTGGCGTTGAGTTTTTGCCCAGCGCAGTGTATGTTAGCAGCTCTAGGAAGGTGCTGGAGTTCAGGAGGCGAGGACTGCCCTCCTCCCTGCTGCTGCTTTAATGCTAATGTGAGAAAGGCATCGTGTTGTCCCTGTTCTATTAAAGTGCTCAAGCACTTATGGGCAGACTTTGCACTGCTATTGCAGAAGTGCTAGGAATGTTTCGAGGTGCTTTGGGGTGCCAAAGAAGCCGATTAATTAACAAATAATCCATAATAATTAACAAATAAATCCAGATCTGACTAACGCTATTAATGAACGTGAGAGGTCGGATTGAAATTTCCTCTACCTCCGTCACCCCTGTGATGTCTGTCCTTCCTCACTGCTTCGTTCTGTATTAAATCTATGAGTAAGATCCGAATCACTATAATTGCAAACAAGGGGAGGTAATCTTCGGACCTTTCTAGGACTCGTCCTTTAAGTGAACTGTGGTGCTAAGATGCAATAAAAGCTTAAATCTTTTAATTTATAGCGAAGGTACTGTGCAGCACTCTGGGAACATAAAGCAGTGCTGACATGGTCATTAGTTACCTGCATCGCTCCTGCAGAACAGCCTTATCCTAAAAAAAGAACAGGTCAGTCCTTTCTATTTATTGGGGTGGACGTCTGCGTAGATCAGCCTTCAATTGGAATGCTTCTCACAGCCCAGGCTGGGATCTCCTCCTCGTATCTTTAACATTTGGAATCCTCCGCTGGAACATTTCCTGCTGGAGAAGGTGTGATGTGGTGCAGAGTGGTCACATCAGAGCTGTAACAAAAGGAGCCCTCATAAAGGCTTCAGGAGCCACTGTGAAGTTAGAAGGTGCGGATTGCTGCTGGCTCCCATTAAAGGGCTCAGAACTGCATCTTCAAACCTCAGAAGAACGCATAGCATTTTTATTTTACAGTGTGATTCATGGCTGTAGGAACAAGTTCTTAAGCTTAATCTCCAGATGGAAGAATACTAAAGATATTGATTTACTGTGCTTTCTGGTGGGAAGCTCAATGAAATCAGCGCTGCACCACCTGAACTGCCTTTGCAGAGGTCCCTCAGTCCATGAGGTTTAGCACTGCTGCTCTCCCTTTGGTTCCCTGCAGCCTCCGGGGGAAATACCCCTTCATTGCAACGGGGAATTTAAAAACAAGACAACAAAGATCCCATTCATGCATCGATGGGAGCTGCCAGTCACAGTGTGCCCATGGGAGCCCTGCTGAGAGCACAAGGGCACCGGCTCTGACTTGCTGATAAATAAATCTTCCCTTGCTTGAAAGAAGCAGCCCAGGGCCTAAATCACTGTCATCTGCTCAGTCTGCTCAGGGCTGTGTCCTCAGCTGCTGCAAGCCAGTGCTGTGCGCCCAGGCTAAGTGGCAGTAATTTAAGAGGAGGATCTTTTAATTAACCAGAAAACCTTGGCCGTAAAGCTCAGTTCCTCGCGTACCTCTTTTGTCCCAGGCAACGCCTGTGGTGGTGTCCCAGAAAGCTCAAGTTCTCAAATTAAGAAATGAAAACTAAACCCTGAGCCTTCCGCGAGCCGTTCTGATGAGCTTTCAGCTCTGCTGTGAAAGCTCTTTGCTGATCAGCATCGTTGGTTAGGAGGGCTGTGTTAGGCTGAGGGCATCGGGAGGGCACCCAGCCCAACCAGTGCCTTCAGAAAGGATATCTCAGGTCGTTTCTTCCTCCAGTCTTGCTATTATTCCTACCCAGGGTGTGGGAAACGGTTATTACCTCGTTGGAATTAATACCTCTGTGCTGTTGCTCCCCCGGTGTCAGAAGAAGTGGTGGTGTTGTTTAAGGGAGATGAGTGCAGCTCACGGCTGACCCATCCTGGGGCCTCCGAAGTGTAAACCAGGACTAGGAATGGAAGCTAGCGGGGTGTTGTAATGAATGAGGTACTGCTGACCCGTGGGCTTTCACTCTCTTCTGGGTAATTGCAGAGGAATAACTGCATAAATCTGAGCTGGATTTCCTGCCCCCTTTTTCTCTTGGAAATGGATGGCCCCGTTGTGCTCCTGTTCCCCAGGCTGGAGGGTTGTTTTCATTGAAATACAACTTTACGATGCTTTGCTGCTGTAACGAGTAGAGTTTAAAAGAAAATAAAAACAAAGGAAAAAAGAGTGAAGCTTTTAGTTAAGTCGGCCATTTATCTCGCCCTGCTCATTGTCTGAGCTGCTGCCAAAGGCATTGGGCTCCTCTTTGCCATGGCTTTGGGAACAAGAGTGCTCCCCAGGTGTTCTCTTCTTCGGTCAGCCCATGGTGTGTGCAGTGCTGTGCTGGGCACGTGGCAGCTTCTCTGTCGTGGTGACAGCAAACAGCAAAGTGGTACCCATCTTTTTCCTGGTTCTGGGGCCTGTAGTTCCTTTTCATCCTTTGTTATCGATAGCAGAGCAGTTAGGATGTAATGCCTGGCTTACACTGCTGTGCCTCAGCACTTCATGGCTGTGTTGAATGTGTGCACACACACACGTTACACTTTCATTCTGTTTTATCCTAGCTGTGGAAGGGCTTGCAACCACTGATGACCTCAAAGCATCTCCCATAAAGCCGTTAAAGAGCAACCTTTGTATATCTTGCAATGTTCCTTATTAAGATTAAAAATCACTGCTCGGTGCCCCCTGCCCCCCATCACCCTCCATGCTGCCAAGACCTGTTCCCCATCCTGGGGGTGTAGAGGGAGGTTGAGGATGAGCAGTGATGAGGCACAGCATGAACCTGGGGCACGAGGCGGTGTAATTCCATGCAAGATTCATTGCTGCAGAGCACTGCTGCAGCACGGTTGATCCACTTACTCATTATTACAGACTGCAGGACAGCCTCACTGCAAACTGCTAAGTTCATGTGAGGCTTGCTCAGGCAGAGGCAGGACAGCAATGGGACATGAGCCAGAGAAAGTGCTGGCAGCTGGGAAATGGAGTGGGGAACTGCAGCTGAGACGCAGGGAGGGGAGTGAGGAACAGAAATGGCAGAGATTGGGGGGTGTGAGGGAACATCAGATGGGATCAGACAGCAGGATGGAGCCCATTTGAAATACAGGGCTCGGCAAAGGTAACGTTTTCAGCTCCACCTGCCTGAGAAATGTAAGTTCTGAGGAGTTTGAGTGGCACTGTTCAGATGAAACTGTGTCCAGACTTTGGCTCCAGGCATACATGTATGGCCTGAATTGCCTGCACTGGGGTCAGGTTAGATTGCATTACATCCCAGCATGGGAACTCTGCTCTTCAGAGCGGTCTGTCAGCGTGCCTTCCTTTGCATCCAGCATCAATTAAACTAAATCAAATCAGTGCTGTTCTATTTCTGAGCGGAAAGTGCATGTGAGGGACCTTAATGCAGTCTGAGTAACCACTTCACATTCACACCTTTAATTCAATTAAAATTTTAAGGTGCTTAAAAGCTCACCTGCACATTGTTGGCGAACACTTTCTTTACCTCGGATACCACTGCTGATGGAAAAAGAATGGATGCAAGTTGGATAAATGTTAGTTTTAAATCTGTGGATGGAGTTGTGAGCTTTATTTGAAATCTTTTTAGGGCCTTTTCTTGATTCTTTGGTCTTTTATGTGTCTTATTATAAGAAACAAGCGATAGCATTTCTGGCCTAAGCAGCCACAGAGGAAAAGTCTGTGTATAGATAGCTATATGAACGTGCTCTTGGTTCTCTAAGTGCAGAATATCGCTTCTTTGGATG
>PPHD01018929.1:0-14328 GCA_002909625.1 Bambusicola thoracicus | reverse complement strand
ATAATAATAATAATAATAATAATAATAATAAAGGCTCATATTAAAGAAAACAGAAAAATGAAGTACAGAATAAAAAAAAAGTCTTACTTCAGGTTAGAAAAGTGGTAACTGCTACCTTATAAGTGGAGTCCCAGATGTGGAAAAACCCTCTTCCATCCTTGCCTTTGTGCCAACATAATAAAATAAAATAACCACTTTTAAAATACCTGAATTTAAGTGCCTCCCATTACTGCAGCAGACCTGCTGATGATCATGGTTAATCTGCTGTACTGAATGCAGGTATCCATTGTTTCTGCAGCTATCTGCTGAGCACGGATTCCAGCGCTGAACACAAATGCAGGGTATTGGTATGCCGGAGCTCCCATGCTCTGCTGTTTATGTTAAACGGGTTGGTGTAAATACTATTGTAAATGCTGAAGCTCATTATATCCTCGTAGGTATGAGCTCTTGGTTCCAAAATGAGAAGGAAGAGCTCCTGTTGATTCCCATAGCTTCGTCAGACACCCAGAGCAGCCTGCTTGCCTGCAGACCTGTCACAGCAACATGGCCTTGAGTCAATTAGGCCATTTCAGAATTAAAAAAAAAAGAATACTGAATGTCACAAGCAGATGGTGAAGCTCTCTATTAAGTAGATAAAGTCTGGACACATTTTCAGGGAAGAAGAATGAAAATAATAAGCATATGAAACTGCAATGTTGCTAGTCCCCAGAGCAGAAGCTTGATTTCCTGAGCATGTTCTGCCTCAGTTGAGCAGTGGTGTAAGAGGGGGCATTTTCCTACTCTGGATCGTGGTCCTGTATGCACCAGTGAAACATGCCAGCCTCCCTTCAGCAGTGTTGTAGTGGCACACAGGTCTTTTATGGGTGACTGGTCCACCTTTCAAATGGGGCTCTTTCCAAACTACAATGGGACCTTCAGACTGCTACTGCAAAACACTACTAGCACAGACCTTTATCTTAGCAAGTTAGCATTAAAATGTCACAGCATGATCAAAGCACTGAAATTCACACTACTTTCCCTCTTTGCCTGAAGAAGTGAAATTATTAACTAGGTCATTAGAATAAAAATTTAGCACTGTATGCATTCACAACATTTTGCTTCCACTAATTAATTTCCAACCGAATCCCCTGCCAGAGGATCATCTTGCTATAGTGAGACAGAGGTCACAGTATGCAGAAGCTTAATTTGAGGGGAAGAAGTCCCAGAAGGACATAGCCCTGCTGCATCTCCACACTGGGCTGGACCAACAGTGCAAAGGGCCATGCAGAGCTGGAACTGTGCGAGTTCCTGCAAATGCAGCTGTGGGGCATTGTTGCTGTGGGGCTCTGCCCTCATTGAAAGCATCAGAGCATGCACAGGAATGTATCGCCTTCATAATTAAGACTTTTAATTAGCTCATCCTATCCTTGACATAGGCAGGATTACATTTCAGCAACAGGTTGGCCAAGTGTTCAACAGCACCATGTTCATACATTCATACCAATATGCTAGTAAGCCTTCAGGTGCATCTGTGCATGGCAGAGCCCCAGCACTGGCTGTGGAAGCAGTGGCTTGGGTGGGTGACTCTGAATGGATCCATCCCACCACAGCATTCTTGCAAACAGCTCTTGTCTTTGTGGCCTTCAGCAGTAAAGGCAGAAGGCGGTGGGAATAGGGGCATGCACTGTGTCTGTGATGCTCCTCCATGAGGTCACTCATGGCCACTCGCTCCTCAACCTACTGCCTGACCATAATGTCTGGAGCAACCCCAGATGCCCCTGCTTGCTCAGCCAATACATGTAGACAGGAATAATCTTGCTATCATGGAAAGGGTAGACCAGCATACACACAAGCTCATTTTAGTCAACATCAGTGAATGCAACCAGCAGCGTGACCAAAATTTAATTTAATTTTAAGCAAAAGCATCCTTAGGTCAGTCCCTCACTGACAGAAATTAGATTGGCAGCTGTCATCTGCTCTCTCTTCCCTTCTTATGGAAAGAGTGTGAAGGGGTTGACTCCAGGGACACTGACCCATCAGCTTTGTCTGCAGGTTGTGGAGCACAAACCTCAGAGGAGCTCTTCCCTGAGGCTACAGGTTGACCCAGTAATAAGAAATCCAACATGCAACGTCCCCAGTTTACAATAAAAATGGAATATTGGATCATTATAATAAAATGTCACTGATCTGTCCCTTCTGCTAGCTGAACTACAGACAAACTGAGACAGTCCCTGTGAAAGACTTAATAGCACTACCAACAAATTTGGCCCTAAATTCTGTCAGCAGCCTTATAATACTTCTAAAAGACTTTTGTACTCTTTCGGCAGAAACAAAAAGTAGCAGTTCTGCAAATTATCTGCTTTCAGTACTGAGATGAAAGGTTCTTTTCTTTAAAAAAGTTGCCAGCTCTAGTAGCTCATAATCCTGGTAATGGAGTCTTAAGGTTAAGTCTCTGGGCTGCAGTATTTGTCTTTTGAAATGTCTTTCATGTTTGGATAAATCATTCTTTTCCCTGAGTGTAGTATATTTTTCTCTCAGCAGTCATTCAAGCACTATCAGAAAATCTGTGAAGGATCTGCAAAGTAGGGAAAGTAGAGAAAACGGACACCTTGGAACAGAAAGGAATTTTGAAAACACCTTTAAGATAACCCAGACGGTTTGGTGCAAGATTTTGCTCCAATCACGTTTAATTAGCAGTATCGCAGCAGCTCACTGGAGCCTCCAAAGTGGCCACCCCAACCACGGCATCCTATCACAGTGCACACCGCAGGATTTGCAGAGTAGCATTATGGGATGGGGAATGCGCGCTCTGCAAACTCTCTGGCTGTCCTCTACTAAAAACAGACCTCACTGAAAGAAAGCAGGATGCAGGTATGCACATGGGCCAGACATTTAAGAAGCTGCCATCATGCCTGCATTAATGAATCTTGCACTAACACTCACCATTGTTGCTTCCAGGATGAAGTACGTGGAACCCAAACAATTCACTGTGGAAACCACGCAGCAGAGGGGAGCAAAGGATGTTTAAAAGGCACCTTGGGCTGCGGGTGGAATCTTCAGAACTGGTGTCGCAACAGGAGTGCACTGCACATCCAGACCCATGGAGGAACTGCTGGGTCCTCCCCTTCTACTTCCCTTGAGCTATCTAATGTTTCAGCTCACTTCCACCACAGCTTTCACCCATTGGAACATCACTGAAAATAAAAATAAGGGCTGGAAGATCCTATCCTTCACTTACTGGTCTTCTCCAGACAAATCTGGGGAGGACTAGCACAGACCAGCAGCTGTTCTGGAAAGCAAAGGCACAATGCTCATTTTTAAGGGCAGGTTCCAGCATCCTGCCCCGCTGGATTCAATTTGCATCATTCCAACAGAGCTCCCTGCCGTGCCCTTCCACAAAAGAAGAACCTGAGTGTCAGTCACACAATGGGATGTCTTTCAGTTCCCCAGAAATACAGTCATTCTGTGTGTGAGGAAATACAGGTGGTGGTGATTTCCTTTCCTTCTCCTTCATGGTAGACCAGCCCTCCAGATAAACTGATTTTTACATTATGTGAGCAAGAATTATACCAGACAGAACCAGACAGAGGAAAAAAAAAAATCAAATACAAAGCAGAGGCTTAATTTGGTGTTCTTCTGTGTTTCCCAGAGCCCTCCATGTACTACTGACTGTGAGCATGGCGATGCTGTTCTCTTCGTAGATGCAAACTCTCAGCTCTGGCTGAAGCCGCAGCCTCCATTTGTGCTAAAAACTGAACAGACCAAGGCACAAGCCCAGGCTATGTCCTACAGCCATGTATACCACAGATTCTGTCATGGCTGCTGGCATGGTTTTGGCTCTTCCATTACCTCCTGGTGGGGCAGGTCAGGACTTAGCATGGGCTAACAACCATTCCCTGCAGGCAGTGGCAATGTAGCCACTCCACTGGGCATGAAAATGCTAAGTTATACGGGCCTGGGCCTTGCTGTGCCGTTTGCTCAGGAACCCAAATCCGCCTCCTTTAGTTATCAGTACTTGGTCCATAAGTACATGTTATGTACTTATACAACCATAAGTGATTGGCTCTGGGGCAGCCTACCAGCTCCAGGAGCACCTCCACTGGCGTGTCTGTAGGACAATGTGGCCCCAAAACCAATTGCATGGGCCTCCCCTCTGCCTTCCCGGCTGCAGTATATCCCATATAGTAAAACTTACCACCTGTGGATTTCAAAGCAAACTCCAAAAGTGAGGATGGGCCGGGACATAAAGGTGATTTTGGGCCTCAAACCTTCACCCTATCCCCACAGGCATGGACCAGTTTGGCAGCAGGACCCATGCTGCACAACAGCCCAACTGCTGCAGTGGCCACCAATTGCAGAGTCTAAGGGATATCTTACTTTGACAGATGACCCTCAACTGGAAGCTGAGACCTGGAGAGAATCCTCCCGCTGAGTCTCCCAGTTGGGGCCAGGCCCTGTGGCCCCTGCCAGGGCTGCTGTGGGCACTGCAGTGTTCTGGTGCAAGGAGAGCAAGCAGATCCTTCCTGCCCAATGCCTCAGATTAAGGAAAACAACCAGAATAAAAGCCAAATCTCTCCAGCAGAGCACAGTGTGTGTCACCATTTGCAAGTTGGTGCATCACCGAGATAAGAAGGCATCTTGTGTATGCACACACGAAAGCCATATGTAGCCTGATTGCTTCTCGATAATGCAGGCATTTCTTATGTTAGCCCAACTAGACAAATATCATAGGGAGAATCATAAAAACCGTATCTTTGTGCACATCCTGTTTGACAAAATTCATAACCTTAATATTGCATTAACACGGCATGTGCATTTAAGCTGTAATTGCATTCCAACTGCCTGAACGCTCCCCTTAATTTAGTCATGCTTCTTTAGTTTTGTTGTGAGCTATAAATCATTCTTGCTCTCAAAAAATAAATTAATTTACAGATGTTACAAGAGATAGGATTACCCAGCAGGATATCTCTTTTTTTAACACATGCAATGTATAAACTTTATTAAATTAAAGTAATTTCTTCAGGGAAGTCCAGGAGGCCCTGGCATGAATGGCAGAGGGAAACAAATTACAGAGACTTTTTAGCTTGAAGGAGCATAGCAGTCTCCTCACGACTGATTTGAAAGAGCTCTGCTGTGAATAATTCACCAAAGCAAGAATGCTGGTATTATCCTGCACTGGCCCAGCTGTTAAGTACTCACTGATTTTTTCAGGGCACAAATATTATGCACACATGCATATTATCATCACAAAATGAAGCGGTGGCTTGTTTAAGGTTGGTTGGCTTTCTACTCCAAGCGAGCTTTTTTAGTCATTTCTAATTTTTGTCATGACTTCAGTTAGTTTTTTGAGGATGGAGGGTTACAGAGGCTCAATAGTCTGAGGCTCAGATCTAAAGCATTCCGTACTTTGTCACAAACAGCTGTGTGTGGATATCTGGTTCCTTAAGAAACGGGAATAATGAGCTAAAACAACAAGAATTTCTGGAGGACTGAGGAGCATCCATGCTCACATGCAGACCACATTTAACCTGTTTCCAACCATCCCTTTGGTTATGTGCAGTTGAGTTACATTGCAGCCTTCTGGAAGATGCACTTCTCCCTGTCGGAGTGCTCTGTTGCTGCCCAAAATAACCAGGATACGGCGTGGATAGATGAAAAGCAGCAACATCGCCCTCGGCTGTCATAGCACCAAGTATTCTCCTAGAGTTGCTATTTACATAAACTTTCAGTGACCTGTAATTCTGGAGATATTGCTCTGTTCCCAGCCTTCAATACAAAATAAGCCTTGGTATTTCTGTAAAGATACTTTGACATTCTTAAATAAACATAATGGCTTCATTTTGTACAATAATATGTCTCCATTATTTTTCTTAGCCATCTTCTGTAATGCCTTCTTGGGAAGTCATCTGTAATACAGCTTCAGTATTCATTGCCTGCTCCCTCAAAGTAATCTCAGTGCTCCGACAATGGGACTTTTGGGAGCAAAATACTCCTTTATTACAACATTTCAACTAGCTATTCCCAGATCTTATGTGTCTTTGGAGACACAGAAGTTAAATACATTTATTGCTTTAAAAACTTGGCCCCAAAAACAAAAAATCCCAACCAACCAGTGATACCTGACGCAAATAAATATTCAAACTAACTATAGAGAAGAAGGCTTGTGCTGTGTTTTGGGAGATGGGCTGGTTGTAGAGGCATCTCCAAGATCCCTTCAGTTTCCCTGGTTTTGCCTTCTGGAATATTTATGCAGTGGTCTTGCTTTACTCAGATATCTCATTCTTTTTCTTCTCCACAGCATACTGGATTCTCTCTGGAGCCAGAAGCTGGACTTGAAGATCCCTGTGGATCCCTTCCAACTTGGGATGTTCTATGATTCCATGATCTATGAGGGAGGGACTTTTTATAAGGGCGTGTAGCAACAGGACAAGGGGAAATGGCTTTAAACTGGAAGAGGGTAGATTTAGGCTAGATGTTAGGAAGAAATTCTTTACTGTGAGGGTGGTGAGGTGCTGGAACAGGCTGTCCAGTGAGATTGTGAATTCCCCCTCCTTGGAAGCATTCAAGGCCAGGCTGTGAGCAACCTGGTCTAGAGGGAGGCATCCCTGCCTATAGCAGGGAGTTTGGAACCAGATGATCTTAAATGTCACTTCCAACCTAAGCCATTCTACGATCTCACTGTTTTTGCTGGCGTAGAGATGTTCTCACATCCAAGACAAGCTGCATTTCAGGTGTGTGGAGAAGGTAAGGCGTGAGGTGGCACAGCAGGGGGCAATGTGAAGAATTCATTTCACCTGGCCTGTCTACCACTGACAGGACGTGAGCCAGGCTGTAAGCAGCCTTACTCCCGGCTTTGAGCCACAGTGTGCTCTGACCCACCAATCAGCCAGGTGCAAGGGTTTTCCCTCTCAGTTTTCCCTTAGTTCATCTGCTGAAGCTGCAGCGATTGCTCAGCCTTATTGTGCAAGTTCTGCTGCTGGTATCAACAGCCAAAGAGATCAGCTGGAAATGAGGAAGAGGAGTAAAGTTTATTTTGAATACGGTGATGTCATGAGCCTGAGTTTGCCAATACTGACCCCAGGTCCTACATCTTAGATGAAAAAATCACAGCCGTTCCCAGCTGGTGGCTTAACAAAAATACATCAGTGTTGAAGGGCATGGGAACCTGCTCCCAGAGGCTGCTTACTCCCAGAGAGCTCTTCACTTTTTTTATGACCAAGAGCCAGCTCACAAAAAATTCAACTCTCCCACTTCCAGAAAAGGTGAATTGAGTATTACTTTGGGAATATAATACAAAGACTTTGAAGAGATGTTACAGCTTAACTAAAACAAATTTTATTCTGAAACAACCAGCTGCAACATTTTGACCTCTGCTGTACAAGAAAGAATTTTCCTTTGGCTCTTTCCTATAAAAATCTATAACTTGCAGTTTTGAACACTCTTATACAAGAGAAAAATTAAACTGTATCTAGACAGGAGTGAGGGGTGCGCACAAACCTTGCCATAGGCTTCTCATAGTTGCTAAGCTAATCTTTCTCTTGTCCTTCCCATAAATGGTCAATTTCCTATCTTGAATAATCCATTACTACAGATACTAATGCCTGTGAGAATGGGAAACTGTGCTTGGTTGGGATCTCCAGACCTGAGTTGGTTCCACCCAAAACTAGACACCCTAAATAAGAAATTCTGATAAGGAAATATTTGCATCTCTATAGGAGAGCTGCATCGATTCCTCCAAGGACTGTAAAGAGAGAGCTCAGGATGGTGAGGCTCTGACATCTCCAATGCTGTTTGCCTGAATGCTGTTTGTCTAAATGCCGGTTTAGGTGTAGTCCGAAGTTAAAAATCACAGCTCATCAGATTCCCATCAGATCTAACACTAAAGTTGACAAGAACTTAAATATTTTGGTGAAAGTTCAAGACAGTCCCAGGAGACTTCACTTTGCCTATGTAGGAATCTTCTGTCTGCTAGTCCAAAATTGCTCATGACTGATCTCGTAACTTGTGCTGCTTCCCTCTGTCAAACTTTCCAAATTGACTGAAATGGATATTTACAAGACAGATATTTATAACTCAATGAAACAGCACACAATACATAACGTGAGAGTGAATGCTGCTGACAAGAGCTGATATGCTTGTCTCAGACATCACATCATATAGAACTGAGTGTGTGTGATGTACGAAAGGTCAAAAACCTTAAAATAGCTGATGTCCAAAAGCTCATCATCTCCCTCAAATTCTAGTGCAGATAATGTCACCATTCAATTACCGCTGTACTAATTCCTCCTTTTCCAATACATCATGACATTCTGATGCCGAATAATTTTTGATGTCCTTGTAACCAAACCGTGGAGGAAGGCTGGATGTCACACGTTTTTATTCAAATATTTCTGTTTAACACAAGTGACAACTGGATTATTTCTCCAGCTTACTCCACTATTAACAAGATACGTGTGAAAGAAACTCCCATGCACCTTCTCTCAGAGGTTCCAGATGATCTGTCATCTGTGATTCATTAACTGAATATTTACTTCCTCAGGAGCAATGTAGCTGTCACTTATGCTCTTAAGCAGTAGGTCTTTCTCAAAGAGCCTGTAACTGCTTCCTTTCCACCCACACAACAGACAGTGGACGGTCTAGCACCCATCCCATAGAGAGCAGGCTCCGGGGTTCAGAGCCTTTTGCTTTGGACCTTGCAAATCTGGCTTCAAATATCTGTCACATGGACACACACAGGCAACGCAACAAGTGCAATCACTTCTTTTTTCTTAACAAAACTCCTTTTCTTGACTGTAGGCAGTAAAGAAGGTAGGATGCCACAGACAACCAGTTGTGGCCAGTCACCGCCCCAGCACTAAATGAGGGAGCAATGAGGAAAAGAGAAAGCTGTGTCTTTTTCTCCCCAGTGTGATTTCCACCTCTTGCATGGAAATCCTTCTAAAAGATGTTCTCAGATTGGGTAGGATCTCTCTGATCACAGCTGCAAAAACACCTGTGCACCCAGACCGTGGGCTTGCTCCACTCCAAATATTGAGCACTGCTGCAGAAACTGACACATTTCATTACTGAAGTTTGGATGATGTTCCATTTGTAGTGCACACACCAAACTGTTTTAATTAGATGATTATCCTGTACCAGCACTGCCACGTAGCAAAGATCACACCTGTGGGAGTAGAGTACGTTACATTTCTAGGTGTGTTACTTCCATATACTCACCCAAAATGTGATTTGGGAGCATGGCAGCCGCCAGCTGAACAGCAGGAAGCAAAAGATGCTGCTTTCAGGACAATGGAACTCAGCAGCTTCTCCATCAGTAAGGTGAACTTCCCCCTGTGGAAGCTGTCACCTCCTCTGGCTCAGCTCTGCCACTCGGCCACTAAGGGACACTGGCTGGGTCTCTGGTGGGGCCGCTGACACAACCAGGTGGCACAGCATTCCCTTTAATTCCTGTCTTTTGACACACAAGGAAAATGTTCCCCCTGGTCTTCTTGCAGAGGGAAATAGTAGAAGGGTCGCTGCAAACTTAAGAGCTGACTTACTTCTTTTTCCAAGGTAAGCACGCCTTCAGCTCACTGCTGCCGGCCCGACTGAAGGCGCTTTCAGTCACATACATCTCCGCTACAACTCCAGCTGCCGCCTCAGCCTCTCCCTCGACTGCACCACAGTTCAGAGTATCTCTGTCAGCACAAAGGGCCCCACTGCTTTCCTTGTGCATGCCTTCGTGCGTAGGCAGCCCATCTCACCACCACAGACACGCAGCTGCTTCAGCAAACTCCACGGAGATACTGAAATGCCACCCAGCGACCACAGAAAGAAAATGCAGCAGATTGGGCTGCAAGCCTGCTTCACCTGGGATTCATCGCACCCTACTTCAGCTGTGTCAACATTAAATATTCAGTGATCATACATGGCCCAGAACAGTTATCAGGGAAATGTCAGCAGCCCGAGGAAAGGCTACAGTGCTGTCCTGGAGAACCTAGGACGTGTCACCTGGCCTCCATGCACTGCTTCAGGCCAGAGGCCTCCTCTTAACCCTGGCTCCTATCTGCCAGGCCCTATAGATGCCATGGACTCTATAGGGTGCCTTTTGACAAGACCCCAGTTAGTCTTTTACACAAACTATATAGCCAACTACATCTAGGAGCTAAATCCCACCCTAGGCCAAAAGCTCTGCAGAGTTTTGGAGCATTCACCTATAGATTTAACAGGACAAGAGATGACGGCTTAAGTTGCGCTAGGGGGAGGTTCTGGTTGAAAATAAGGAAACATTTCTTCTCGCAAAGTGGTGAGGCAGTGGCACAGGCTGCCCAGGGAGGTGGTGCAGTCACAGTCCCTGGAGGTGTTCAGGAAATGTGGAGATGTGGCACTGAGGGACGTGGTCAGTGAGCACAGTGGGATGGGTTGACAGTTGGATTGGATGATCTTAGAGGTCTTTTCAACCTTAATGATTCTATGAGATTTACTTGCCATTTGTTTTATAACCACACATAGTAACTCATGACACAGGTAGCAGTGGGTGGCAGTTAGCTCCACATTGCAGGCACCAAAAATTAGGTACAATAGGAACTACAACTTCACCCAGATAGCCTCTCCCAGGTATGCACTGCCACCAGACTTTTCCCCACCTGCTCTTCAGCTTTCTGTTCAGCTTCTGATGCACAGATTTATAGATGCAACTATAAGGCAACAACTGAGGTGTCTTAATCCATCACCAGAATCTAACCCAAACTATAAAGCAAAAGATTACTGAGCCTAAATGCTTTTCACAAAAACATCAGTACCCCTTTACCCTTCCATGCACCAAATACTCAGTGAAAAGGTGATGTCTGTTGCTTTAGTATCAGCTGAATGTTTTGCTGTTGCTGAATAAAATTGAGTGAGATTTTTTACTAAACATGTCACTCAAATGACCAACACCAAAAGCGCACAGTCTGTGTCATTTGATTATCAGCATCTTTAGGAATTGTCACGTTCACTCATTATCATAAAATCCTGTCATTAAAGAAATCATTGGGTAACGAAAATGAAATAATGTAATTTTAAGCAATAAAAGAAATCTGAGCTTAAAAAATAAATAAATAAATAGAGAGCCAGCTCTTCAGCTGCTGAAAACTTTATTCACTGCTACTCTGCACACCTGAACCATGAAGATTATGCAAAAAACAGATCCTTACATTATTTTACTGATGTTAAAATTGCAGCTTCAAGTATTTTAGTCATTTTACTGAAAATATAAAGAGAGGGAGGAAAGCTAGCAATCAGTGTCCTGAAAGCACATAACCTGTTGAAGACTGTATCATTAGTGTTGCAATGAGGATTGGCTAAGGCCTTAAATTGTTTTATGAAATGACACTTTTATTCCAATCTTTCTGCAGAAATGCATCCCACTTCAGTGAGAACTTTGCTGAGAAGTGAACTTCAATTCAAACTTCCTTTGCTGTCTCACCCAGAAGAAATAAAATCAGCTCTTATGGAACAGAGTACTGACTTTGTCTCCACCTGGTGGGAGCGCACCAAACAGCAAGCTACTGGGAGGAAAAATGACAAACACGCATATGCAAGCTGCCCTTACAAATGAAATAGAAAATAAAATACTTGTTCTCTGCAGCAGCCCCAAGTGCAACAAAGAATGCAGCAATATGAAGAGATAAACATTTAGCTGGAATGTAAGATGCAGATGCCTCCAGTGGACAAATAAGGTCCATCAGCATGTGGAAGGTGTGTGCTCGTAACATGCCTTGCAGCACTAGATCCCATGAGTGGCTCCTGCAAGACGCCAAGGTTCCTGGCACTGAGATGTGGGAACCATGCAGCCCTCAGACGGCACCTTGCAGATTTAAGTTCCTAATGCAATATAAAGCATATCTACTCCATTTAGCAACCTGAGAGCATTCTTTGGCTTAGTTTTTCTCCCTAAGCATTTGCTGTTAAGCTAATTAAGCATTTAAAAATAACAGTCTCTCACCTTGTAGAGACTCCACATAAATACTACTCTGTCTTCTTCGAAGGGCCAGATTTTCTGCAGGGGAAAATCAATATGGTTTCACTGATTGAGGATCTGGCCTCAAAAGTTTATTCAGTGCATTAAAAACAGTCCAGTTCAACATACGCTCTGGCAGTAGAACTGCTCTCCAGATTAATATTTGAAGGAAATTCTGGCAATAAAATAAAAGCTCTGTTTTGAAATGCTGCCATTTTTCAATCAGTGCTGACCACCACGGATTCTCCTCTTGTAAAGTGTACGGCAACAGCTGGTGTTTCACTGTCATTTTCATCAAGCTTCAGAGCAGCATTGTCCAAGCCAGCACTGCATGGCTGCGGCACGGTGGTGGGCTCTGCAGTCCGAGTTGGAGTGGAGCAATACAGGATGAAGCCCACCATGATGATGACAAAGGACAGGATATAAAGACCTGAAAACTGGCAGAGGAAAAAAATGTTAAGTCTTTTCTCATGCAAAGAGGTGCAAATGC
Organism: Bambusicola thoracicus; assembly: GCA_002909625.1. Lineage (NCBI taxonomy): Eukaryota > Metazoa > Chordata > Aves > Galliformes > Phasianidae > Bambusicola > Bambusicola thoracicus. The sequence continues at coordinate 1,879 of PPHD01018929.1, read as the reverse complement.
TACCTTCCTTTAAGAAGGCAAAAGCCACCCTTTCTCTTATATATATTTTAATAAGCTTGCTCACCACACTCTATGCTCTGGAAACCATGGCACCTTTTACAAGGTGGGTGTCTCAGCCTGACTGCAAGTGAGGAGTTAGTGTGTGAGGTAAGGACACGAACTGCTGAGGTACATCAGGCATTTGATTCACTATCTCTCGCTTGCCTGTTGAAAGTCTAACAATTGCCAAGATTCATCCATCTTGAAAGGAAAATAAATGCTTTCTTCATAATGTCAGATTCAGTAATACAAAGTGCTCAAGTTATACGCAGCCAAGAACATTTTTTCATCAAGTTTGTTAATATCTTCTGCATTGCCACTGCCAAACCACAGGTAAAGAAGTGAGATGATGGACATAGTGCATCTTCAGAGAACTACAGAATTGTAGTGGTTGGAAGGGACCTCCGGAGATCATCTAGTCCAACTCCCTGCTAACGTAGGTTCCCTACAGTAGGTTGCACTATTTTATATTTTCAACGCAGACTGATAAATTTCAAAATGTACCCCAATTTCCTCAGCTTCCTAAAGACTTCCTTGAAAAATATATTAGTCAAGCAGCAAAGCTGGATGAAGTGAATGGAGCTGAAATAGCAGTAGACATCCAAAAGAGACTGAGGGAACCACAATTAAGTCACTCTAAATCCTAGCTCGTAATCACTTGGCTAGGGAATCCCTGAAAACCAACACAAAAGGAAAAGCAAGCTGAAGCACCCTGACCTTGTGATATATGCCTTCTCGCCTTGGGTCTCTGTCACAGCATCTGCAGAGCTTTTCCAGGGTACTGAATATCGTGACTGAATATCACCATATGCTTGTGCTGGGAAAGTCACAGTCACTGCCAGACCCCTCTCACCGTGAGCACAAAGAAGTGGCTGCACTTCATGCTGACGATTCCAGAGACTCTTGAGAATTAACCCATCCTTGAGCAGATTCTGATTTTAGTCATGCAGGCCATATCTCTTTATTCAATACCAAGCTGAAAAAATACTTGAGGTGTTATAGGAGGACTGTAACTCCATCTAGTGTCTGCATTTTCAGCATACTCTTTGTAAAGAAGTTTATTCAACAAAAACTTTAGTTTGGAGACTTTAGTTAACATTTCTTGAGGGTTGTAGCATTATTACTACTCCCTTTTTTGGCTGCTTCATTGTTTCTAAACATCTGTGCAAGTTCATATTTTCCAAAATATATTTTTGGAAGTGACTTTGAAAGGATATTTTTAATTTTTAAAATGTAAGTACAGTTAATTTTCTACACTCATTTATAATGGATGCTCTGTAGTTTTGAGCAGTTTGAGCAAATTTTGGAACCCAAAACATAGAGGAAAGCTGAGATAAGAGTCTCCTGAAAATTAAAATCTAGATGTCATTGGGTCCTATCATTCCAAAACTGGTTCTCCGTAATGCTGAAGAGAAAATAACCACATACAAATTAAGTATCTTAAGCAAAGTTCACAACCTTCTCATTAAGCTCCTCTAGTCACTGAGTGACTGATTTGATTACTCCAATTGCTGTAATTTGCTATGTTCCCACAAGTGATTCTGGATGGAAAGCGTTGGGTGGGATGAAACATTTTCAGTACTGTCATTAAGCTTGAATAGGCACTACAAAAAGTATTTCAGAGAGCAGTAAAAGTAATTGCCTTTTGGACAGCAATCAGAATAATATATCTATCTGCTTTTTTTGCTTTTTTTCAGTTCCTTTAGTCACTCCTCAGCAGTACTAAGAGCTCAAGTCTTCTCCCTGTTATGTTTTTAATGTACATATTACATTTTTAAAAGAAAATATTGATTTATGGAAATCAAACTGCTACTCTTTCAGAACAGTCAGATTCAAACCC
>PPHD01018927.1:0-14328 GCA_002909625.1 Bambusicola thoracicus | reverse complement strand
CAAAATTTCTTCCTTTCTTTTTTTTTTTTTTTTTTGAATGTACATATATAATTACATGCATATGTACATATATATATATGCTCCAAAAGCAATGCCTCAATTCTATTATGTTGTCTTATAATATCAGGCACGGATGTTGGTGGTATGGCAGTAGAGGTTGAACTTTCCTGTTAATATTCCACTAGATTTTGTTGCCATGTGACAAATGGCAGCAGAGGGGCAAAATGTCATCTGACATGGAAGTGCATATGAAGCAAAGGTGTGGAATTAAATTCCTACATGTGGAAAAAAAGATGCCAGCCACTGATATTCATCAGCACTTGCTGAACACTGGTGGAGATCAGTGGATGTGTGTACAGTGAGGCAGAGGGTGGTGCACTGCAGCAGTCATGACCGTGACAGTGGATCACCTCTGCTGGTGTGGATTTTTATGAGCACAGAGTGCAGTTTCTTTTTCTTTCCTGGTGGAAATGCATACTTTGTGGTGCTAAATACATTGGAAAATAGCATTTGTAGATAAGAATTTGTTCTCCCAAAGACTGTTATTGTGCAATTTGTTTCTGCAGTAGTTTCCATGGAAATAAATTAGAGGCATTACTCTCAGTGTGATCTCCACATGCATACATATGTGTGTATAAAGAAGTCCAAGAAAAGAATGGGCATGCACGGGGTTCTGTTGATGTAAAGCATTGTTTTTCTTGTTCTCTATGTTTCTTTTTGTTGTTGTTGTTGTTTTGGGGGGGGTGGGGGGAGGGGAATAGGGAGCATGGAGGGGGAGGATAACAGTGCAACCTTAGGTTTGGAGATACTGATTCACATTGTTTGAACTAAGAGAATAATTTTTAACAATATTAGCTGAAGAAAATGATCTAATATATCAAGGTTAGAAAAAAAGTTGTACTTGAAGCTTGAACACAAAGGTCCACAGAAGTGAGATAGATCCAAGTAAATATAAATATTCATATTGGGGTCCATCACTTTATCACTGTATAGTATAGTGTATATGTTTATGCTTTACCAGTTAAAAACTCTATAGAAAGTTGAAAAAATGCATTCCAACCCACACTTCTTAAATCCTTTCAGTATGTTATATACAGAGTTTTCTCATATTAGCACTTAATACAACTCATGACATCGTATTTAGTCTTTCGCTTGTTCACCTGAGACACTGCTAGTGCCACTATTGCCTCAAGCCCTGTACAAGTAATGGTAAAGGGACAGAGGAACGAAGATAATAACTGAACACCACAGCTTCAAGGTCCTATTCAGTTCTCTTTAATCAGGCAGAGCTACCATTGAAATCAGTGATAGTTTTGCTCGAAGAAGAAGGGTTGAATAGGGATTTCAGTACTTCTAGTGTGTAACATGAAATTTGTTTTACATGTAAAAAAAGGACTACCACTAGAAACAAAGGATGAACAAACAGTTTTTCTGTGTTAAAAATACTCTTCACAGCTTTTTCCTCTAGAACGCAACTGAAAATATTTTTTCTCTCTTACTGTTCTCTACATATGCAAGAATCTCCCATGGCTCATCATGTATTATAATACAGTCAAACACCCTTGTTTCTGTCTCCTTACCTGTGCCATGCCCACTCTCACACAGGATCTCAAAGCAACAGTCTCAATTAAGCAGCAGTCCTATCGTGGCCAAAAAATGGGGAGTAGATGAAAACCAGTTGCTTTTAAACATTACCTAAGTAAAAAAATTTAATGTAACCAAAGAACACTCATAATGTATCCTATAAAAATTTTGCAAGAGAGGTTTTAAATTGTTATTAAAAAAATAATCAATAAATAAATAGATGTAGAGATAACAATATCTAAAAATATATTTTAACATCTGAGGATGTTCCCTAGCAGTCTAGTTTGAGCTACTGAGTCATGATGAGCCAGTTCTTTAGAAAATTCCAAACAAGTGCTACGAGAATAAAATGGCAGAGCTAGGGGTAGACAGTAAATTGGTACTGTCCTGATTTTAATATATAAAATTCTAGTATCCTGATATTTGCTCAGGTTTATCAGATTTTGGTGAAAAATACAGTAGCCATGCAATTAAATACAATTACAAAAAAAGAGTTGTCTTTAAATAAATAAATAAATAAAAAGCCTCAAGTGTGAATTTCCATACTGCTAAATATATTGTCCTCATTTCCTGATATGAAGAGTCACTTGGCCCTCTCTGGTGCAGTAGAATGGTAAATCGTGCAGTTCTCAGTCAGCTGCATAATGTATGGGCCTTCTTCACCCAATTGTATGGATTCAATTTAGGTCATTAAAACTTCCAAAAGGCAGCTTTCTTCCTCTGGCTGATGGAATGACTGTCTAGAAAGCCATGCTTTTCTAGCAATACAAACCAGCAGTCACCTGCTGAGAGAGCTGGTATGGCTTTTAAAGGTTTGTTCAGCACAAGAAGAAAAGGAGAGCTGACACTAAATGTAATAGTCAGAAATTTGAGCACTGTGCTCCTAAACATCTAAGAAAGCCAACTGGAAAGGGGAAGAAAAGAAAACATAGCAGGAAAAATAAAATAAAATAATAAAAAAAAGAACTGCTCAGATTTTAAAAAGACTTCCAAAGATCAAAGTAATGAGGTAATACCTCCAAAGTAAAATGTATGTCCTGAGGTTAACACAGCATGGAATTGATCTCAGTGCATTGAAATTATGGGACTTTTCTCTGCTGACCTCAGTGTTCATCAGACATAGTCTCCAACAAGCACAGAACTAGAGCAAAAGTAATGAGTAAACGTAAATGTTCATGATTTATATATAATGATATGAGTTTTCTGAGGAGTTTTTCATCCCATTCACTTGTAGTTTCATAAGTAATATGCATGCTTGTGGAACCAGTGTATGCTGGCAAAATTTGGTTTAACAGTATGCAGTATTATGATCGAAAGTACAAGTACATGAAAATATCCATTGGGACTGGATTTTAATTCAAACTAGAAATAATTTGCCTAGACAAATTAAAATATTAATTAATGTTAACTGCTTATTTGGTGATATTGTATATTGATTTGGGAGGAAAAGGATAAGGGAAGATAAGGCAATCATGAGACAGGATTAAAAAATAATAATAATAATAATAAAAGGCTATCCTATACATCAAAGAGTAACCATTCTACTTACAAACAGCCTGTGGCAAGCTTAAGTATGAAGCTGGAAATAGACTGTAAAAATGGAGTTATAGCTGAAGAAGGCAATTTATCAAAGACAAAGAAGAGAGGGTATAATTTCTATGGGCAAGAGAAAGCTGAAGATGTTCATAACTTTCCAGCCCTCCACACTTCCAAAAAACATGGAGAATTCTCAGAAATCTACATGAGTTTGTTTTTCTCCTATTCTAGGTAATTTGGGATTTGTGTGAGTAAAGAAAAGTAGTTCTGTCATAAAAGTTCAATACATTTTTTTTCAAAATGTGAGAATTCCTGCCTCAATTAGTTCAGACTTCCTTTTTGAGCTATATCTGGGCACAGGTGTAGAATCACAGAATGATTTGTGTTGGAAGGGAACTTCAAGATCATCTAGTTCCAATCCCCCTGCTATAGGCAGGGACAACTCCCACTAGACCACTTTGCTCGAAGCCCCACCCAGCCTGGGATATATTTATAACAAAGGAGTGAAGAGGATTGTGGCTTCTTAAAGCAAGGAGTCAAGTTTAATTATCCAAAGGGTGTCTCTGACTAGAATACTCATACTGGGCCAGGGAAAAGGCCTTTCTAGACCCTGTCTGGTGTACTGGCCTACACAAGTGAGCAACATTAAGAATGGTATCCTTTGATGCCATCACTCAAATTTCAATGGTGCAGTACTCACTCTCCTTCCTTTTTCACATATTATCATTTGTGACGATCATTTGGTTTTCCTCTGGACTCCTTTTCTACTCTTCTGAGGACAGGAAAAGACATTTAATATTTTAGATGGTCTGTTAGGTATTGCTGCTTTGGATCAGTCAGATCATTAGTAGTGGGAACTTTCTGTAGAATGAGATAACATCAATATACAAAAGCATAAAGACAGTATTACTAGAAGAAATATGCAGCAGTATTTTACATAACTAAGTGCATTACAGTCTATATGTTTCAAAATATGCCCTGAGAAAATGGCAGTTAACATTTGTTGCAGTCAAAATTGTTTTGCAAAATGGCCTGAAGTTTATTTACTGAATAACAGCAACATCAATAGCAGAAGTTTAGTGGATGAATTCTTCACCTGCTATGGGCTGTGTATTAACCAAGGAGATATTTGAGTCAAAGTAGTTAAGAATTTTCTTGAGATACTGAAGTACAAGAAAGCTGCACTACCCAGTACACCTACAGTTCAAAAAAGGGGTAAAAATACTTAGCTGGACTACAACTTATGAGATGTGCCTTTGGAGGACAGTATCCAAACCACCTCTCCGGTTGATTTATAGAACACAAATAAATAACATTGCTCATCCACTTTGGAGTATGAGCTATTTTATCGGATCTAGGCAAAGAAATAAGTCTTTCAAACCCCTGAGACTGTATAAGAATGCTTTAAAAAAAAAATACAAAAACAAAAAACTCAATATACTCTTTAAAAAAAAAATTGTAAAAAACAGAAACAAAAAACTACAGAACAGGAGAGTAACCTGATTCCTGACTTAAGAAGAAAAACAAAATTCTTTTTTAAGTAAACTGCTAAAATTATTTGGCACCCTACTGAGTGGAATAATTTGTGACTATGTTACAACTATATTAATTACTGATGGCAAGAGTTAATTGTGAAAGCAGTCTAATAAAATATCAGGTGGATGAAGCACCAACTTCTGACCTTGAGCTGGGTGATCTGAAAGCTAATATGTTTCTTGTTTTGACTACAGCAAATGAGATTGTCACATATAGATCTCTCAGGAAATTATATTTTCTAAAAGCTTATTAAAAACTTCTCATCTTATTGTTTTAAAAGAAATTAGGAGTAGAAAACCATTAATACTGTTTTTCAGTACACTAATGTTGATAGAAAAACTGATAGAATAGATTCTATAATGACTAAATCAAATATTTCTTTCTCCCTCCTAAGTTATTAATAACTATATAATTTCAAACACCACAATGGACAAACCTGTTATAATGTATAACTGTCTACCTTTGGAATCTCCAGTTGATCTTTGGCATTAACTAGTTAGTTCTAATTGTAGGTAATTGAAAGTATTGCAGCTTTTTGTTCATTCTGCTAGAAAGAAGTAACTGTGATAACTTGTGGAATGGGAAAAAAGTTTCTGGTGCCATACTGTTCTTTCACAAAGACAGTGACAGAAAGAAATCCACAGTTCAAATAATTTCTCCTGCTAACAATAAACTGGCAGTGATATGAAGCTGCCTGATACTGGAGTCATGTTGAACAACTGTTTTGTTTTAACTATCCTGGAGGACAAAATTTTTGAACTTTAACTTCCTAGACCCTGAAGCAGGCACACATATTTACACAAGTAACTCATAACCATAAAAATTGGTGATGGCTGAATGAACTGAAGCTCATCAGGAATTCTAAGTCAACAGCACTACTTTCATAAAACAGAAAGCTAGACTGATATGCAGACTTGAAGTTAAAAAATAAATCATAACAAATATTTGACACTTGTAATCACTTTTGCAGCTATGGAATATTTTTAAATCACAACTTCTTTAGATTTATGAATTATTCCAAAATACTTATGAAATTGTATATTACATAAAATAAAGATTCAGAAGTCAGACGTTTCTGGTTCATGGCTACTCTACACACCTGAAATCTCATCAAGAGAACTCTCTTAGCTCGCTTACACAAATAGAGGTTAATGGAAAAACCAACATCTGTGAGCCAGCAGAATCTCTTTTACACCTTCCTGGAATGATCCACAGTTGTGACTAATGCATTTGTTTGTGGACTAAGATTGTTTGCCTGCTGACACCAATAACTAAGCAGGAACAGAAAAATATACACCAAACAGCCAGTGGTTTAGAAACTGTTATGATTTCTGAGTGCATAAGGTAATCCAGTGAAATAGATTTAATGTTTTATATGTAAATTATCCTACAGAAAATAATATAATTTAAAATAATATTAGGGCTATGACAGTTGTGGAGATAACAGTGTTAGAAGCCTGATCTATGTAATTTACTTGCATTTACAAAGCTCTCAGTCTGCTCTTTGCTTATAATTGGTCACTCAGATCTGCTATCTAGGATACTTTCCCTGTGCTTCCTGTCAAAATATCTACTGATAAGTCAAGCTCTTAGCAGCTTAATACTGTAACAACCAGGCTTACATCTTCTGTTTTACACTAATGCATTGCAGGCTCCTCTGCTCACAGAATTTTTTAACCATTGAGGAAATCCAAACTCAAAATGAGGGAAAGTAATTTGTAATTATGGATAAAAACATGTGCATAAATTTAACCTTGTGCAAATTAACCTGAAATATCAAGCAATAGAACACTCCCCCACCATAATACACAGTTTGAATCAGGATTCTCCATTAAGGTACTCTCCTGCAAAGTTCTGTAAAAAATGAGGATATTTCAAGGTATTCTCGGCAATAAAATTTAGGAGTATGCATCACAACATGAGCATATGCAACAGAGTTCCACTATTTCCATGTAAAACATCTAAATAAAGAGTGAAAGGTGGTGCTACAGACTCCCCTATCTATAATCAATCCTTCCTTCTCTCTATATAATTACAGTACGATAACAGAAACTGCTGCAACAAGTTTAGCTTTCACAAGCTGTCAGGATCTTTCACAAAGATCAGATAGATTCCTGACTGTAAAGACTTTACCAATTACAGTGTCTGAATAAAAATGTTTCCCACATATCTGTTTCTACATGATCTAGTGTGACTGCCTTTTCTTACTAGTAATCTGAATTTAATTATAGTGTTCTCTCAACACCTAGATAAACGTAAATTAACCTACAGAAGAAAAAGAGAGCAAATACTACATGGATGACTAGAAACAAAAGATCTCTCCTCATTACCTTGCTTTGATAATTCTTTTAGGTTGTATTTAATGCTCTTAGTTTAAGAATAATTTTAGAGAATAACATCCTGGGTTTTATTTCTAAAGAAAAGCTGAGTTACTTCATCATACTTTCTTGTCAAATGCAGATTTCATGTCCTCAAACAGTGCTATAAAACAAAAGACATAAAAGAATACTGAACAGTGACATACAACTTTTAGTTTCATAATTCTAATTTCTGTACAAGATCATTGTTCTTCCCAGACATTGGTACAAATATAAATCAGCTCTTAGGCTACATTAAAATTTTAAGTGTTTATCTATTTCACTGCTAAGAGAGAAAGCAGTTTGTAGAGAGACTGCTTGCACAGATTAAGGTAGTTGTAGATAATACAACAAACATTTCTGTTTTGAAAACACATTTAAAAGAGAGAAAACTCTTCCACAGACTATCACCATGCCTTACAGCCCTATTTTGTTCACCAGCTGCAAAACTTTGAGTCTGACACTCCTTATCAACTCCTTAAGGAGACTTCTGAGCTTAAGTCACATAACTTTAAGTGGTTACTATGTTTTCACACCTGTTCAGTGAGAAAACAAGCACTCATACATTCAATTAATTACACCTGATTCTGCAAATAATTTTCCCTGACTCCTTCTCTGTCCTTTTGCCTAAATTAGATCCTCCTGTCTTTTGTGATTCTTACATTTTCAAACTAAAATGCATATCCATTTTTAAACCACATGTTAACTCTTAGAAGTTTACCAACATTAAATTGCAAATGCACACAGCATAGTAATGCATCAAATTGAAGCATGCAAAGAAAAAGGGATGGTTCTGAATTAAAATATATTTGTCAGAATTAGAATCTCCCATAGTCTTTAAGAAGAAACACTGCTCATCAGTACATTATTTTTCTTAAAACAAACAAACAAACAAACAAACAAACAAAAAAACCCACACAAAATCAAAGATTTGTTACACAGTGAGAGTCTCATGCATATTTTTGAATTAATCTGTTTTTGGATTCAAACAAACAAACAAAAAAAGCACATACGAAACAGATATAGTAAGAGAGCCATACAGGCAGTTTTGTCTTCATTCCTGGTTAAAAATATATGTAATATCAGGAACCCTCAGATATTACCAGCTTTACAGACTGGAATCAAATGAGCTTCCGCTAATCTTTTATGAAGTATGCTTTTTCGTGATGCTAAGTCCTTCATGATTTAAGGAGCTCCTGAAACACATGCTGCTAGTCCAAAAGGCATCACAGACACAAAGCTGAAAACAAGGACCTTAAGTCCCCCCTTGAGAGTCTCAGCCTTATTGACTGCATTAAACAGATCAAGAGGCTTCTCTTGTATCCATGAATTTCCCTGGTGGTTTCATGCTGTCTTAAGCCAGAGCTTTCTAACTGATTCATTTCCACTTAACAATTACAAAAATTTGATAACAAAGCAAATAGTATCTTTGGAAAATTGTTCAGAGGAAAAAAAAAAAAAATTCTTCTCCTTACAGCATGTTGGAACAGATCCAAACTATGTTAAATGGCAGTTAAATACTGGAATCAGTTTCTATTAAAAACATCAACACAACTAAAAGCTTTAAATGTACTCATTAGGGTTTTGTTATTTATAAAAGCTTAGTCCTATTTTAAAAAGAACTAAGAGATTCTTATCCCCAGGTATGAGTGTTTCTGGAACAATTCAGGACTGCTAGCTTGGAAGGAATACATAATTTAGTTAGTCTATCTTGCAGAGTTTACTAAAAAATATTTTGCTTTGATTTTTGGAATAAGCAGCAATTTCTTACATCACATTGTATATATATAATATATGAACTAGACAAGATAAATATGGAGATCTCTTCTGCCTTCAAAATCTGCCTTAAGAAATACACACTGCAAGTTCCCATGGAATGTCATGACAGTGATATGAGCAGTAAACATTTGTTACCCTTAGCATATTCTTTATTTTGCTTTATTAACCATGTCTATTAACAATACTGTAGCCTAAGTTTTCATGAAAGTCAACAGAAAAGCTCCAGAACCATAGACAATTTTAGGAGTTAAGGTTTTTCTAAAAAGTTCAGGCATGTTAAGGAGCATTTAAAACAACCTTAAAATGTCACAAGCAGTCCTCCATTCAAATGCAGCATCACCATCTGCTGGTAAATAAGTCTGTTCTCTAACAGAGTGAAGCTGGAAGGATATTTTCAGTTGCTTTTACCACCAAAACTGTTTTGCTTCTAATCTTCTATTATATTGTAACCTGTTTGTTTAGTTTAGTTTTGTTTTGTTTTAATTTAAAGACTTGTTATTTTTCATGATGGAAGATTACTGCAACTGCTGAAAAATAGCTCCATCCAGTACAAAGAACAGAGACACTTCATTGAGTGTGGTAGGGTCCTCACTCTGAAAATCTAGATTAGATACCTTGCCACAGTTGGCCATGCCTGTCATATTTCTTCTGCCTGAGATTCTTTGGATGCTTTCCCAACAGAAGATCTGGACATAGGTACAGCGTAATACTGGGGTGCAGTTAGATCCCACTTACTATGTTTAATAGATTGGATTAGATTACATATTATTATTGTGAAAGAAAAAGCATATATCTAAGACAAGTGTATTTCAGAATTCCTAGTTAAAAGTAGCAGCTTAAGATATATCTGGAAATCAGCTTATAGCCAGCTGTGTCAAGCAGGAACATTCTGAAGATGTAGTTGTATTGTAGCTATCTAACCTTGAGATGACTAAGGTAAAAATAAGAGTGACAAAATTATTATCCAGAAAAATGTTGACTTGGAATTCTTCAAGAACAACAAGCAGTAGATTTGGCAATGGCCATTTCCCAGATCTCTGTATCTAACAAGAACCCCAGATTTCAAGCCTTGACCAGAAGTGATAGGAATAAACTATGGAATAAAGATATTGTTTCTTGCAGCATTTTTTCTTATCCTAGAAGACTTAGGATGTAGTATACTTTAAGAGTTTTTTGAAGTCATCAGATTTTTGGCAGCAAATAAAGATTCTTGTTTGTCCCTGCTTTACAAGTAACTAAAATGACAAATACTAGAGGCATACTGTGATGATGTCAAAGCACCAGCAAAGAAGCTAAGCGATCCCAGCAGCCCAATACTTTTCATACAAGAATTATATTGTATTCTACAAGAATCAATTTTTTGTATGCATAATATTTCTGAAATTTGGAAGAAAAAAAAGTCAATGTGATAAAATATGACTTAGTTTTCTTTCATATTAAAGAAGGGTATTTGAAGGTAGTCTAACTTACTTGATTGTACATATTACCTCGGGATTCTATAGAAATACCACTAAATAATAAATAACTAGAATAAATAATATATTGCCCTGGTGCCCAGGAATCAGGATCAATTCAATCATCAAAAATAATTCAGAGTTCTTTTCAATTCCAACGTTGTCACTGTAACATTCCAATATTTTGTCTTTCCAATTTATTTGGGGGGAGGGAGGAATTTCCATTACAGAGGTCTCCACTGTCTTGCTTGATCCAAGGTATTCCTAAATTATAAAATGGCATATTGTGTTGGACTTTTTCAACAAAACACAGGCATTGATAAAGGGGAAGAGAAAAATAAAGAACTAAAACCAAAAAATGTGGGCTCAGCACAAATTGGTACAGCCTGAAACAACTTAGTTGACTTCTTTCTCTATCTGCCTGAGGTATTGAATACTTCATTAATGATGTCAACATGCTGTTTTTATCTTTACTGGTAAAAGACTTTAGGCAGCCTGGATCACAGCATTGTATTACCTATATGTTACACATGCTTTTTTTTTTTTTTTTTTTTTTTTAATGTATCAGTAGTTTATTAATGTGACTGGATAAAGGTGTGCACAGTTACCTGGCATTGAGGTGACAACAATCAATGGATTGACTGTTCAGCAGAAGTCTGAAGAAATGAACCCTGTGGTTCCAAGTTCATCAAGTCATTTTTCTCATCATGCCTGACCCGGTCTTATACTCACCTTCCGTGCAGTTAAGATGCAATTTCTTGTATCTATAGCAGTCAGACATGAACATTGGTATTTTGTCAGGAGTAACTATTTCTATAGACGAAAAAAATATGAAGCGCAAATCAAACAAAACAAAGCAAAACAAAAAAAACCCTCTGCACGCTCATTATGGTAACAGTAGAAATTATTTATGTACCTCAAAAGAATGATGAAGCTAAGGAAACAAAGACTTCCATTTTCCTCTCAGTAATTTCCACTTACATTAATGGAAATCTACGTGAGGCCTTAAGAGAGAAAATGCATTGTATAAAACAGAAAAAAACGTTCATTATCAACTGCAATATTTGAGAAATAATTATAGCATGTGATTTTCTTTTCTGAACATGTTCCCCCATGCATTCTGCAAGCAACAAGTACTTTATTAAAGGAAAAAGAAAAGTTAAAAACACCATCACAGAGTTAAAGCAATAGAAAGCTATTTAGGCACTTAATTCACCCTGTTTTGACAGGTGTTAAGTGTTTAAACACTTGTGTGAATCTGAGTTTCAGTAGTTGCTGAGCACTCCACATGCTCATAAAATACCTCAGAATATTTGCCTAATTAATCCACAAAACACATGTATAAGCATAACTTTGTAGACAGGATAACTGTAACATAAATAAATGACTTGCATTATACACAGTTACATAGCAAGTACAGAATTGGGACTAACTATCAGGTTACACTTCACCATGCACATATTTTCATACACCATACAACTCTGTTGTAATTTTGGGATAAGCCAAAACAATACTCACAAAGGACATGATGACATCTTCCCTGCTTTGAGCAATATGTAAGTACAGCAGATTGAAATGTTAAGGAATTTCATAATATGTCTAATGACACAAGATAAAAGACAGAGAGTGTTTCATTCACAACTTGATTTCCTTGGATTTGGGTTTGATTTTGGTTTTGAGGCACACAGCTTTAAAGATCTCTCTCGGAGTTTTTGTTTTGTGTTTGTGCACATTATAGTAATTACAGTCCTTTTTTGTTATTTGAGACTTTATATTTCACATTCTTTTGTGCAGTTCTATTAGCAGTTCTTAGCAGAAAGGGGTGAGTTTTCTCAGTAAGTAAGTAAATAAGCTGATAGAGATGATTACTCCTGAAGAGGAGAAGGAAAGAGTAGTGATTCTGGGAGTGCAGTTCTGTTCCTAAACAAGGGAATTGGTGATCAGTAGAGCTCATCAAAGAAAAGGTTGTTATGAAGCAAATAGTTTTGATCATGTTTCTGAAGAGTTTGCTCTAAAATTTATAGCAGCAACAAAGAGAATGTCATAAAACAGAGGAGCAAGTTAATTGGAGCAAAGAGAATAAACATATTTCTTAAGCAACAAATGCTAGAAAATGGAAGTGGTATGTAGCACTGCAGTAGTCTGTAGAAACATCTCAACTAGTAGATTGCCTAGCACAGATTATAAGGGTGACTGCAACTATTAGAACACAGGTCAGCATAGATTGCAAAACCTGACTGAAAGGTAAATAAATAAATCCATGCCCAGTCCCCCAGTGCCATGAGCAGACTGATAAAGGTCCCCAAGATTTGTGGCTTCAGGTCAGCGCAGTTATGTCAGTGTTATACTGATCTTATTACTATGACTGTCGTAAGGGCATACATGTTTCTTTTTGTAATGTAAACATCCTTATTTTCTGCTAATTAAATTACTAGCATCAAGCCATACATACAAAAGCATTAAATAATTGAGCCAAAAATATGCAGAGAAAATATCTACCAAATTTTCCATATATTTTCAGACCCATCCAAATGCTGGAAATTTAGAGTCACGGTCTTCTGTTTAGTTAACAAAACCATAACAGCAATGCTGATCAAAAAAAAGGATATGGACTGATCACTGAGTGACACAGGTAAGCTGTCAGAGACCTTTGTCAAAGATAAAACAGTTACACCAAACTGCACTCCAGGAACAGAGCTTGTTTTAAGTGGTATAATTAAGCACAGAACTCCTGTTAGAATCTTTTATATTCTAAAACAAGGTACCTTTGCCTGAACCACATGCTAGTTTGTTACAAAATATTTTTGGTGTAGGACTGTCCAATAATAGCAGAGATTCTGGTGGATTAAATGACTGCTGGGGAAAAGTATAAGCACAGGGCAAAAAATGCTTTCGGTTTTATATCCCACTATGTCACAACCCAGGCAAACTGTGTTATCTTTGAGCAGTAGCAATGAGAATATTTAATAGGTTAATAATTTCTATACATGCACTTTAATGCTGTGGATTTCCTTTACAGCACTTCAGTGAGATAAGGGTATTGTTTCTAAAACAGGTTAAAGTCCAGATGCAAAGAAGGTTAGTACATACCTTAAAGAGGATTCATGGTAATTTAAGTAAAAACACTTCATAAAATCTCAAGAGGATTGTGCCTAACTCAAAATATTCTCTTCAACAATTACTAGAACAAGATGCATTGGCAAAGAAAGATGATGCAATGCACGTAATAAAGACATTTTCCCAGAGAATATACTCAATTCATATCCCTCACTCCAAACTATGATGTGGAAATCACCAAAGTCCACAGTTACAAGTGCCATTATCTACTTAAATTTTGAACTTCAAAGTTATCTAAGCTCCTCATTTTAGGCTACATATAAAATGATTCTAATTTGGTGGAATGGTCATCAAATACTTGTCGAAATCCCATTATAGCTTATGTACAAGTTTGAGTAGCAACCAAAGCGCCCAGTCTCAGCTGTGGGCATTTTGATACATACTCCTAAGTTGCATAAAATATATTCCAGTAGATCAAATCAACAACTCGAAGATATCTCTATGTATTGATTTTGAAAGTACCTTGTCTCTAACATCACAAAGACTTTTGGAATGCAGAAGAAATTTTAGATTATTGATTTTTTTGTGTATTTTGACATTTTAAGGGATCCAAGAAATGCAGGTTTTTTGTTTTTTTTTTTTTTTAATTGATAACTAAGCAAATCAAACAAGTCAAATTCTGTATGTATTACATGTAATTACCAGGGATGCTTAAAGATCCAGGGATGTTTTAAGATCTGTGATCATCAAGTGCCTTTGAGTTCTTAAAGTTCATCTAGTATAATTTTACTGATAGACACTTTCTAATGGTGAAAGTATAAGACAGTGAATGCCACCATAAAGTAACGTGTTTACCTATCCATTGTGTAATCCATCCAGGCTGCTCCTTTAATGTTATGCTTACTAGAAGAGAGAAGGACCTTGCAAGAGTTGTCAAATGTGAAATCAAAGTGGAACATTTTTAATAAGTAGTACTTCTAAAGTTTTGTGATATATGCAGAGCTTTCAGGTAAGCTGAAAAGCCT